>JABXWE010012506.1:0-63816 GCA_014611495.1 Limonius californicus
ACAAGGAGTTTTTCAAATATTTGTACTTTAAAATACAAGAGAGACATTCACAAACCTTAACACGTTACTTTAGAGGGAAATAGAAAAGATTAAAATTGTATTTATTGAAATAGTTTCTGGTAGCAACTAATTTAATCCAATGAAAAATATATTCTTAAAATTAATAATTCTCCTCACTATAATCCAAAATAGAATAGCTTGAATTATTTACTTGGGTTACAATTTCATTCACTTTTACATGTGACATCTTTTCATATTCATACCACTTTTTAACAAGATTTTCGGTATGACGTATACAATTTTTCCACCGTTGGAGTACATTGTTGTAGTATTTCCATCCCCATTGCATAACCCCATAACCCCATAATCATCTCTGCCAATATGATTATTATGCATGCGCTCATATCATTTTGATAGCATTCAACTCACAGTGGTATGGTGGCGAACGTAGAACTTCATATCCATAACTCCTTAATAATTCATCGACCACATAACGTTTCTTTTTCCTATGTATTTTAGCCAGTGTAAATAATTCAACCTTGTGAAGGCTCGGGCTGAAGGGAATGTTATTTGTAGTTAACCAAACTGTAATATTAGGCTCCGTCCAAGCTGATCATGCATCTTTTCAATTAAAATTGGATAATACAGAGCATTATCCGTAATAATTAACAAATATTCCTCTAAATTATTTATCAAATGTGTTGTCAACCATTTCTTCAGCATTTTCCCATTCATTTCACTATAATAACCTTATTTTTGTGATTTGAATGTATATAATAACGATGCATTTTCTACAAAACCCGACTAGCAGCCAGGGTGAACCACAACGGATCGTTTTCTACCGTAACCAAGAATCTGGCAAATCTTTAGATTTAGTTTTCCTTCTTGGACGTTTCTCTCCTAGGCTGGACAATATCGAATTGTGTTGACTGGCAGAGTTTACCTTATGAACTGTTGAAAGGTTAATTCCCATAACATCTGCTGCACGCTGTACCATATAAAACATTATAATAAAACTACCCACAGTTATTTTATTACATGTCTACACGGACAACAGTAGTAAGGGATCAAAACTGATTTTCTCCCTCTCAAAGCAATACAGCAAATTACAAATTTGATGTTGTAGTGTCTTGCCTCGCACTGCGCCTGATACTGATTAGTTTCTAACTTTGATTATTTATATAGACATTTACTGATTCATCTTGACGGCACAACCCAAGGTCCCACTTGCTTCTCAGATCCAATCGGTAAGGCTTGTACATCACAAACAGTTGCGCACATACAAGTTAGTATGTATTACTAGACTCATACAGCCTTCATCATTCCTGGATTTGATTATATGTAGATTCAGGTTTGAGAAATTTATAATATATCAAGGAAGAACATTATTCCTCGTAGTTAACAGTGTTTCAATCACTAGCACCGTTATTGTCATCTGAACTAAGTACGTAGTCAGATGTCCTTATACTACGGGTATGTAGATCCTTCCATCCTAATCGCTGGATGTTATCGTTGTGATTATTATAAAAGTTCACAAGCAATTTTTTGTGGTATTTATAATGAACTTCTCAACTGTACTCATTCCCAATTCCTGATGTATTTGTTGGTTTTTGAGCGTACTAAAATGACGTTCATTCGGACCGCCTGCTTCTGGAAAGTATGGATTTATGTTGGTCTTAGAAGTTGTACTCCACATAGATCAATCGTAAGAAGAACTTTATATAACAGCATATTGCACCTTCATCGGTGTATTCTTATGTGCTAGCAGGTTTAGCTCATATAGTATGACATACTTCTTACTTCTTTACATGTAGCCAGTCGAACAGCCAAACGCTGCACTAAAATGACGTTCATTCGGACCGCCTGCTTCTGGAAAGTATGGATTTATGTTGGTCTTAGAAGTTGTACTCCACATAGATCAATCGTAAGAAGAACTTTATATAACAGCATATTGCACCTTCATCAGTGTATTCTTATGTGCTAGCAGGTTTAGCTCATATAGTATGACATACTTCTTACTTCTTTACATGTAGCCAGTCGAACAGCCCAACGCTGCTATTGTCGGTGAAACGGTCTCCAGGCTTGTGTCACAACTTTCCCATTTTGTGGTAAGACAACACCGACCGGCCGTGCTTCCCTAGCGTGATCTGAAAACTCTGATACCAGGTTTTACTGGCCATACGAATTAATTAATTAATGTAGGCTCCAAATCAGCTGAGTATGTGTGCAGGAGCACCCCCATGCGTTTAATAGCATAACATTTCGGATTCCATGAATTAAGCTTGAAGATTTCCTTTGTGCATTTTTCAGTGATTAAGGTTAAATACCACTTCTTAAGACGCGTATTTAATATAAATTTAAAGTTTTATTTTACACATAAACGAAATTTTGAAGTTTACGTGTGTAATGGCCAGGTTATCAAATTACGAAGATAAAATGTTGAAATCATGTAAATGAAAAATTCTATTACAAAGATCCCATCAGAAAAGGGTTATTGCTGAGAACTTCTAGAGCCAGTAAAATGGGAATAGTTGAATATTTTTAACAGATGCAGGGCAAAGTTGTCATTAGTTCTCCAAAGCAAATCATGAGAATTTAACCCTTGCGTGGTAAACGAAATAGAGCCGTTAGAAGGCACGGCAGTTAAAGCTCATTTTAGACGAGTTCTTGAATATTTTTTTATCCCTTTAGTACAGCTTCTGTGGGTGGTCGTCGTTAACCCAACCTTACTATTAGTACCATCCTAGTACAACAAAGAAAGTCAGCTAGAAGTCTTTGCAAACAATTTCATAGGAATTGTGTTCTTGCTTAAAATAAATAAACATTCTCAAGAAGTAGACGTATTCCTATTTAAACATTAATTTATATGTTTGAACTGTTTTTACAACACCTGTAATTCAATCCCGATGCTTCAAAATGGGTAAAATTCTATGTTCGCTTATATTTCTTTTAATAATATCTATGTTTTTGATTGCAACATAGACAGGAGCACATTTATATGTTTTTGATTTTACATTACTGGAGCATCAACTCATCTCACGTGCACAGTTAATCCAAATATAAATACATTTACAGCAAGTTCGTATCACATCCGGTATTAACGGAAATAGTATCAAGTTTTTTAAATTAGTGTCTATATTTTTATTCGTTACTTTAATTCTGCGTTAGAATAAGTTCAAGAATACGTGGTGCATAATATGCATATTTTTACTGCAATAGTAAAATTTCAACAAGTTTCTAAATTTATAATTTTTGAAAATTGTTTACCATAACCTGCTCATATGTTTAACTGATTAATTTGTAACATTGTTACGGTCCAAAAAAGTTTTACGTTACGGCGCCAAATTTGTTACGGGCCAAACGCGCTTTTCTTGGACCCGCAAACAAAAAAAGATGGAAAAGGCCAGCGGCTTGCTCAGAGGAGTAGGGGGAGTTCGTAAAATTGCTTATAGAGAAAATGCTTCAAGTTGTGTACAGGGCGAGTCAGAATAAGTGGGCGCCACCTTCCAAAATCCAGCTGGTTTTGTAGGTCCTCGCGGAAGGTCGAGAAACCAGCAGCTCACGTGAATGGAACCTACCTTTAATTGTGCCTCCACCTGTATAATTAAAGCTTGCAAAATCCTTACACAGCAAGTACAAAAGACACAATAAGACACAGTAAACTTTAAAACACATATAATGATATGAATATTGGTTAAAATATGACAAGTTTAACACCAAAAATCCGAATTACAGAATCTTAATTCTTGAGCACTCAGAGAATAAAACTTGCCGTCGTTGACACACAATATTTATGTTAAAATGACTGTGTGGTCAAAGGCGTAAAGTTTACAGGAAATATAATAGCATAAAATGTGAGAGTCTGTATACAATTAATGCAAAACGAACAGTGGCTTCAGGTCACTGTTAATATTTTTTTATCGATGTAACAACAAAGTGAATACGTTTGAATTTTGCAAGATACGCGTGCCAAGCCGAAAGTTACTTTCCACAAGCACAAAACTTGGTAGTTTTTACCTTGACGAGGAGACGGCACAATAAGACGGCGATTTCCAGTTATAAACAATGAACAGAGGCGAAGACAGGAACCTTCGGTAGCATGAAATGGCTGCAGAACCACGGGCGTTGGGCTTTGACAATGATCCGCCGAAAGGCGATTGGTCAACTCACGGAAGAGTTGCCTTTTTCCTGGGGTTGAATCAAGATGTTCCCATTAATCCGGCAATAGCCGACAGTCTGTTAGATACCCCTTGGTACAACAGCGAAACGGAACACACATTAATGATACCCCTCACAAAAAAAAACCCGAGAGCCGCCCCTGCAGCACTTGACGTAATTACGATTGCCGATGATGGAGCTTACGGACAACCGGAGTCCTCGAGATCTAAAAATGGACTCACCCAAGAAGCAATGGGGCCTGCACTTCTCCCAAACGATATTGCACAACATTACGAAATCATACGGAATATTCTGGAAAATAATTTGTTGTCGACGCTCGGAATTCCAGGAAGCGTTCGAGGTCTCGCGCGAGAGCAGGAGTCTGCAGTTTTTCACAAAGGGACTACTGATACATTCCGAACTTCGACAGACAAAACAAAAGACCGAAAATAGTAACCCAAAATAAGAATTTAATTAGAACAGCGATATTAATTACTACGAAGCGGCAAAAAAATTACGGAACTACCAAAGTGTGCGGCAAATTTAAAAATCACATAACAACATCTATCACTATTATTCGTATATGTGTATTCATTGTCCACACTGATACCAAACCTTCCGGTCTCGAGTGATCCGGGAGGATTATCTCAGGTATACCAAACATTTTTCTACGAAATTTATTTTAAATCATTACAACAGCTTCGAGGAATACACAAACACCTTAAGCGGTATTTTGGAGAACTGTAGAATTATTTAAAGAAAATGAAAGTCGGGGTTACTTGAGACATGGTTTCCGCCGTTCGAGGGTTAAACAAATAGTGACCTCACAAGAGAATGGCAGAGAACAGAAACACCACTAATAAAAATTAAATAATTAAGATCATAAACAACTGAGGAACTTGAAATCGAAAAATACATAATATGTATAACTACAGCAGATATATCCAGAATATTGGTACAGAGAGTACTGTGAAAAGCAACCAAATATGTTACTAAATAAACGGAAATTATATCATAGCACACACCACCTTTAGCTCCGATAAAGAAAAAATTCTTTGCTGAATATTGGAAAATACCTTCATATCGCCAATTTCAGAGGAGAACCGACTATTTTTTCATAGGGTTATCACCACGTCGACTCGCACTTCTAATAGGACATAATTTAAATGCACCAGCATCGCCTTACTTATACCTTTCATTAAAATGGGACTTACTTTCAGAGCCACAGTTTATAATACTTGCTTAAGAGTGGAATACTTTCCACAAGCATGAAAGCAATAGTAAAATACCAACAGCTCCGCGTTATCCTAGGTACTAGAAAAAGTAATTTTACACTGCCGTCTCTCAGCAATGAACACACTGTCGAAATGATTTAAGGCATTATTTTATCCCGACTGCCCGGTGTGCCGGAACCCTATCTTTTTGATACCGCATAATATGCACTCTAATTGATAGAGGTACATCATCTAGAAAACCAGGTAAATCGTTAATTGAAAACTATATATAATATTCTGCAATTAAACGATCATGTTTATGATTTTCTTTATAGAATAATAAAACAAATTAACATTAACTCTGAAACTAGCAAACCAAAGACAACATTGTTATAGCATTTGTACTCAGTAATTCCAAGAACAATGTACCGTACTGTTTCTGAGTCTATTTAGATACACCCTGTATATCTTCCTTACAATACACGGCTTTCACCTACTAAGAAACTATCTAGTGTTATAAGATTACAATTACTAATAATCAAGGTGTGTTATTTCATACCACTTACAACATTCCGTATATCTCCTTCTTCTTTATGCAACATGAACATTATCTCTCCTTTCCAATCTAAAGGCGCCCGGTGATATTGCTTCGATTACTAGCGAGAGTTTATAAGGGATAAGTAACCTTGGTAACCCTCACCTCAAGTGCTTGGAACAAATATAACCTAGGTCAGATACTTCCTACTTCCTATCTGTTAATATCATAGCAACTGCTCCAATCCCCAGGAGGTGAAACTGCAATTAGTTTTATTCTCAGGGGAACGTTGTTTTTACCCCGAATGAAACATGTCGTAATCTACTTATTTATCCATCATTTGCAATCGATGTCTCTTCTGGTATTGTATCGGTTTATCGCTGTTTTGTATTTTGTTTGGCAACTTTTTATTAGTTTACTTCTTTCAGACTTTTTTGGTTAACTTGCTTGCTTGAAACGTTGACAAGCAATTTACAACATACAAGAAATAAAATTACTTTTAGAATTTGTCAGATCAATACTTCGCTTGCCGAAAGGTCATTTTTCCACCAAACAATTTACGGTACAAATCACTTCAATAGGTGAAATCGTTTGAACTTTTGCTGCGCTGTTAAGTCCAGCACGTATGAAATTATTTCGTTGGTTTCAAACAGTTACAGGACACTTTTGATATTTTGAATGCGTCGTGTATAACACTAGCCATCTCTATTCTTAATTTATGTATTGAGCTGTGATTCATCTACATAAGTACCTTTAAGTTTAATCGACCTTTGAAAGCGTGGGAACTCTACCGCGTAATTGAATTTCGTTCAGTCAATATTTAAATTCGCATAAAATGCGTGGCCTTTTAGAGTTCACGTTATTGGATTTGTTTGCATTAAAGAGTGATTTGTAAATAAAAAAAGCTTTCGCAAAAATTTCTTATGTGCAACTGCGAATCGTTTAAATACAATATAGGAGGAAAAGGAACGTAAGCCACTCTCAACATGGAGCTGTTATAGTAAAATAACCAAGACAACTGTATCTCCTTTTAGAAAAAAGTAAAAGACTGTACGTTTACCAAACTTCTCTATAAGAATCAATTGCCCAATATCATAAACACTTATAGGAAAAAAGGGATCCGTCTGTTTCCGACGATTATGACCGGTAATCGATAATGGCGAGTAAGCAGTTATGACCAGTGTTGGGTAAGATCCTCTAATTAGGGATCTAGATACAGATACAGATACATTTAAAAAATATGATCTAGATCCAGATCAAAGATCCAAACCTAAAAATGGATCTAGATCAAGATCCAAGATCCTTAACAAAGTATCTAGATCCTTTATAGATCCTTTCACATTTCGAACGTGTCAGGGGTGTTCTTTTAATTTTTAGAGATTCCAGAGATATGGATAGTGCCACTGGATACTTGGACAGTAACATAAGAAAATAAATATATAGTTAACGGCAACAAAACTTTATTACAAACATACACTACTTACAAGTTACAATACAATAATAATACGCTACACTACACCAAAAGTTACTTTATTAACTATAAAGTTACATAATTCTAATTATCGAATATTATTTTCTTTTAAAATTAACAACGTTTCGAAAATTTCGTCATTTAACCTATTTCTACGAGGGGTTACAATTTGCCCACCCGTACTAAATATTCTTTCGACGGGGGCAGAAGAAGGCAGTGTACAATTACTTATTTAATTGAATGTAACTGTTATCGGGATCCTCAAAATAGTTTGTACACTGCAATCTAGATGTTTGTACCTGCGTATTATTTATTTAAAAAAAATCAAAAAATTCCTCATGATAGAAATTTTCTTTTTCGGAATTTACGTGACTTTCTGTTGTTTGATTATAATCTTCTTGAGATCCTCCTAACTGTAACTCTTCTAGTTTTCGTTTCAATACACTTTTGCAGAATTCAGGATCATCTTTAAACGAAGTAATTTCTAACCACCTTAATTTAAATTTTGGATTAGAAATTGTAGCCAACAAGTATGGTCGACTGCCGGAGCTTTCTATATCCATTATATTTGCAAAACGTTTTTGAAGTCCATTTAGCAAACATTTTCTTAATTTTGAAGAGTTTCCAGCATAGCTTCCAATGATTTTTTAATTTTAAAAAGTGTTGGTAAAACAGTTCCTAGGTGACAGGTTTTTCCATTTTGTAAAATGTCTATTGCAACTGCATAGTTTTTGTAACAAAAATATGTTCTTTCAAAAAAAGAATATCGGATGGCTGAAATCCTTCTAATTTTAATACTTTACAAATTTCCTTTAATTTTGATTCAATGCTAATTAGCTTCATGTATGCATCATGCATGAAATTCCACCGAGTTGGACAAGGAACTTTCAATTTAATACCGCATGTACTATATATATACTAAATTCCATAAAGAAAAAACTTTTTGAAAAACCAAATCTTGTATTTTTTTATATATTACTTTTTCTGTAGCTTTAACTGCATCTACAGTAATAACAAGGCTTAGGGTATGTGATCAACATTTAAAATGTTGAGGTAAAAGCACGTAGATACTGTCATCAAAATCTACTAAAGATTCTACATCTACATCAATTTGATTTTGCAGTTCTGTTAATTCGCTATCATTATATTTGTCTCTAGACAAAGAAGATGCAAATATATTAAAAGCTTTGCTGAAATTGCTTGCGTTATCCGTTACAGTTCCTGAAAGCACTTTCGTCGCTCATCATCACTCTAACCTAACACTACCAAATGGTTCACCCCCAATGACAGCAGTGACACAAATACCGAAAAATGTCTGTTCATGCTTTACCTAGTCTGCCTAATAAGTAATAAAATAGCTAAAGTATTTTTGCTACCCCGCAACAGGTACATTTGAGGGACAGGAAATTCCAGGCGTCTGTCTGCATCTGCACAATTGCTCAAATATGGGTACGCTTAGTGCATAATGGGTAGGTAAAATCAGTAAAACCCAACTGCAATCTTCCTGGAAGCTCGTACATAATTTATTTTGCTAAAGGAGAATAGAAGACATTTCCTAAAATACATAAACATACTTTAAACAGGAATTATTGCTCAATGCGTTTTTAAAGTTCACAAAAAAAATCAAGAAATAAATTGTAGCGGATCTTTGGATCTAAAGATGAAAGATCCAGAAAATTATGATCTAGATACAGATACAAGATCCTCGTGTAAAAAGAACCTAGATCCAGATACTAGATCCACATAGTGGATCTAGATCCGGGTTCTAGATCCACTGGATCTAGATACTACCCAACACTGGTTATGACCGGTTATTAGGTTATGACCGTCTTATTTCAAACAGTTATAAGTTATAATCAATAGTGTGGTGGTAGCTCAGTTGGCAGAGCGGCTGCTTTCTGAGCAAAACGTCGATTGTTGCTTGGGTTCGATCGTCCATCCACGGCAGCATATAAAAAACTTCTGCTGCAAACCACCAATTCCCCATTGGGATAACCGCGAGGTCTTAAAGCCAAAAGGCTTTTCTGGAATATTTATGATTCTAGCGTAGCACTGAGGAGAAACGTGACAGAGAAAAGGCCAGTGTCCAGCAGTGGGACAGGAAGTGCTAAAGATACCCGATAGATGGCAATAATTGTAAAAACCACGATTTACAATAGCGGGATATGACCGATAATCGAAGATAACGGATGTTGATCGATAGCCGGTCATAATTGGTAACCGATTATGATAGATAATCGATCATGATTGTTAATTGGTCTAGATCATTATGAGGTCACTAGAACACTATACGTTGGAAAACAAATGACCCAAGCTTCAGAAACTGAAAGTATTCAAATACTCTTGCATTGTGGAATTCCTCCATCACCAATATTTGTTAACTAATTATTTATAATCTTAATTCATGTGCTTACGTAGTATTGTGCGAAGAAACTGGTGAAACTGTTCCCAGACATGAACGAAAATATATAGAAACAGGCACGTATTTCTAGTTAGGCTGGCCCTGAGATCGACTATCAATTATTATTGCCCGTTATAATCATATACTTTAAATAATGATGTCATCTTTTTTCAACATTGATTACCTATTTTAATATTAATAATTTAGTTATTTATTAACTCATAATGCAGTTTTCTGCGCCCGCTTGCACTGGTAAAACCACGATTTGCATTAGTTCGTTACGACCAATATAATCAAGGATAACTGGCGATAGCAGGTCGTAATGAATAACCGGTTGTAATCGATAATCGGTTATGATTGTTAACTGATTTAGATCATTAAAACGTCAGTAGAACACCATACACGGAAAAGCAATTGACCTAAGCTTCTGAAACCAAATGTAATGTAGTTATTCGCTGGTCAAGCTCATAACGCAGTTTTTTAAAGCCTCTTGCGCTGACAGAAACCACGATTTGCATTAGCCGGTTATGTCCGATAGTCAAGCATAACTGACCTTAATCGACAACCGACCATAATTGATAACCGGCTAGGATCGATAATCAGTTGATTGCTAAACGCAGATCATGAAGAGGTCATTTTCGGTAATCAATCAATATTGATAACAGATCTAGGTCAATAACCGGCCATTACCCGTGCCAGAGTATTATCAATAATTGGCCATGATTGGTAACCGGACTGGAACGCCAATTGATGGCTAATTCGCCTAGATCGTTAAGCAGTCATTATCTAAAACCGATCATTTTTGGTAATCGGCCTGCATCGTTAATCGACCATAAATTGTTATGACGGCTAACCGGACTAGATCGCTAGGATGTCGTTTTCGTCAACCGATCATTATAGATGATCGGTGTACATCCATAACTTACATTATCTGTAACCAGTCATTATCAATATATATATATATACATATATGTTGTGTATACTCTTATAAATATACATAAACAAATAGCCCCACGTTGGCTTACGTCAAAATTATGCTGTGTAATATGTTAATAAATATAAATAAATCAACCCACGTTGATGATGACATAAAAGATGCTATGAATTATTTTATATAAATAAATAAATTATAATTAAACTCAATTAACTTTGATTTACCTCGGCTAGCTCATAAATGAAATTTTTCAGTTGGTTACGCCAATAACATTAATTAAAAATACCAGCATATAAACATTATAAACATCTCAGGGTTTTTTTTAAGTTCGTGGCATCGCTTAATGATAGTCATAAAATACAGTAATAAGTTCAACACACATATATAATAAATTCAAATAAACTTATCTGTATTTCTTCAAAAATGTTGGCCTGCAGTGTACATTCAAAAATGTTGCCCTTCAGTGTACATCTGAAATGTCAGAATTGTGATCGTCAGCAATCCTCCCGCCAATTTGATTAAGATAGCGTCACTTGTTGTTTGATCTCGCTGCATCAATGACCTCGATCGTTGGTTAATCAATTACGGTTACAGTGAAACATATTAAGTTTCCAAATTAAGTAAGTAGGTAACCTTCTTATTATGAATTAATAATGGCACTTTGAATTCAACATTCTCTAATTACTAAATTTTCAGGAACTGGAAAATAAACAACACCATTGAATGTTAAACTCCAGGTAAGTTGGATTATTTTATAAATTAAACACTTTTAATAACTTGTAAATTAAATAAACTTTTATTACTTTGCTTTGATAATTAAATAAACACTTCTAACAAAAACTTGCACATAATTCACAATTTTAATAAAGTAACATAACCTTTAATAACTTTTGTAAACAAGCTAGGGAACTGCCCATAACTTTGGAAAATAGCTCTTAAACACAATAAAATTAAAATTGGAGCTAACACGTTAAGCGTGCTTCGTCTTTCAGCATCCAAACAAGACTGAAATACAAAATTTGCCAAATTTGGAACTTGGCGCATACAAAAGTTAAAAATGTACCAATGAAAATACACCCAGTTATCACGAACATTATCAGCTGTTTTACAACAATACAAAATTATTAATTACAAAGTTAATAAACAAAATATGACTAAACAAACTTCAGAATAATTATCCTGACTAAATTATACAATTTTTAACACCAAACACTCCCAAATCTGGGATAAAAAAATTACATGTGTACAAATTATTAAATTTACACAAAATTCAAACAAAAAACCTCAAAAACATATCAAACATCAACAACAATTATTAACAAATATACAGAAATAAACAAAATACCTTCACACTTATTATACATGGAATAATCATCAATAAGAAGATTTCTAACCTGAAAATTATAACATCTTTACAATTTTACCAATAACTAATAAACAACTTCCATCTAAATAACAAAACTTCTTCTAAACTTCCCTTTTCATAAAATAGAAATTAATTATAACAATAATACCATAGTGAAACATCAATTAATGTTGTTACACACATATTTACAAAAATATAAATCAGTAATAATACAATTTATAAGTTCCAGGGCTACTTGACTTCCTACATCGTACTACATGTTCAAACATCATCCCCTAAGGAATGTCTACTCACAAGATCACTTTTAACACCATGATGCCACCACGCAACACATCCGAAGATCATACGAGACCTTTTTCTCTTATTAGGTATAAACTTGTATATTTTTATCAATACAATCTTTTAAATGGCCTTCCTTACATGATAAAGAAACTAATTATAAACAATTTAAGGTAAAACCAACTTCCTATTGAAAATAGTATGTTTTTGAACATTCGTAATGTACTACGAAGCCAAAAATCACATCCCATCAGGGTTATTTCATAAGATTAACATAGTATCGGTATTATTTATAATATTAATATTAATATAGGGTAAATAACACAGCAATATGTATATATATATATATATATATATAAGACGGTTTAGAACTCCTCACGACGTTATCAGACGCCTGTCTTCATAGTCTTCTGGTGTTAAGTTTCTATCACTCATCGATTTGCGTATTGCTTTTTGCCATTCCAACCTGGATCTACCTTTTCTCCGACGTCCAGTTGGTTGCCATTCTAGAACTTGTTTAGGTAGTCTTGTTTCAGGCATACGCTGTACGTGGCCATACCATATCAACTGTTTGTTGTCTATGTCGGTTACTAGACTTCCTTCAACCCCCATCTGTTTTACTGTATAGTTTCTAATGTGACTTGTTCTTGAAATACATAACAATCTTCTCATCTCATCCATTTCTACTGCTTCCACTTTTGCTTTATACATATTTCTCCGTTATCCAGGTTTCAGCGCCATAAAGAAGAGTGCTTTTAACCATAGTTTCATAAATATTGAACTTTCTTCTTTTTGTTATTTCCATTCTCCAGAATATACTATTGAAATATGTAATAATTTTCCTTGCTTGTA
The DNA here is from genome assembly GCA_014611495.1 of Limonius californicus. Classification (NCBI taxonomy): domain Eukaryota; kingdom Metazoa; phylum Arthropoda; class Insecta; order Coleoptera; family Elateridae; genus Limonius; species Limonius californicus. Next base: position 13,211 of record JABXWE010012506.1, read on the forward strand.
CTATACGCTTTTCTATCTCTCGCGTATCAGTACCAGTACCATCGAATGTAACACCCAAATGGACGTAGTTCTGACAGTTGGAGATTTTGTTCCGTTTTCAATATCAATTGTACTAGGTTCCTTTCCTATGCATAAGTAAGTACTGTGTTTTTTAGATATTGACTAACAGCCCCCATTCTGCGTATTCTTCTATCAATTTTCGTATCATGTATTGCATGCCATCTTAATCATTATCTTTATCTGCTCGACAAAATATACTGCAATATTCTGCATAAACAACTGAAACAAAAAGTCAGTAAAATATTGTGCTTAAAGATTTCGCTTTCAAGATAAATTCAAATTAAGATTTTTAAAGTGGCAACGTGATAGATGTAGATATTTGAGATAAAACTATGTATATTACTAATATTTAACAGTAGCATTTTACTGCCTTGCCACATGAAATGAAGTTGAATTGCAATATACAGTGTAGGTCTATTCCTAATTTAATAATGTTTGCACTTTTCGTCGATTCAGTTTGTTATTTGTTTTTACTAATTTTTAGACTGGTTTTCCTCCAACATTCTCCCGATATCTCATCATTTTAATTCAATGATATTATTTACTTTCGATATTTAAATCAAGGTTGTCCACAGTTGGAATATACGATACCATACCTGCACAAACATTAACACCTTATCGATATCGATGACTTCGAACATGAGTTGCATGAGGGTTCTCATCTGCCGCACAGGATTATTATAAGTATTGTAAACCCTATCCTGCGTAAATGTCGCTTCATCTCGTAACGGTGCTGCCGTTTGCTTATTGGGCCGCACGTTAATATTGCTTATATTGCTCGGGTAAGCTCATGAGATGTCCAACGTTCAGTAATAACTACGTGTGAAAGAAATGTATTTATTAATTAGCACTTAAAGTATGTACAAACTGTAAAATAAACTAAGATTCTGGTGTATAATAACTGTAATGGTAAATAAAAGTAGATTCTTGGGTAGTTCTTGGAGTACTCTGTAGCTCCACTGAGTCTTCCTGGTGGGGCACGCCTACTCCGGATTGCTGCGGTCGATCGAATGCTCGATCGCTCCCCAAGATGGACGCGGTCTGGTTTTGACTGGACTTTAAACACAAAACAACTGAATTAAATAATTATTGTTTACTGGTGTTATTGCGGCTTCAGCGATTGCGGTGAGGTAAATCGGGATAAACAGGTAATAATTAACTAATCTTCCGGTGCAGGGTGCATACAACACGCAAGCTTGATTAGAAACAGATGAACTTGAATAAATAGTTATAAATCGCTTAGTTCAACGACCCCGGTGAGCTCTTCACTACTGGCAGGCAATTTATCTTTAACAGTACGTATTCAACTTGAATTCTGGTGACTTTATATTAAATATTCAAACAGGAACTTCTTATTTAAGCTTTCCTGGAATTCCCCAAAAATACAACGGCGAAGTTTTGAATGCGTTGAGATTCTCGGGTTTAATTCAGTAACCTGTATTTATACGGTGTATTTATGACGGGACGGGACTGAATGCTTAATTGACAAGACTTGATAATCTCGGCTCATAAATAATTTACTTTTAATTTGCAAATAAAATCGGCATACGTTGCACCCAGATTCGTACAGAATCTGTGTATAGCTCTGAACTGTTTGAAATTCTCCAAACGTAATTCAAATATTACAGCCGGTATTTATAATAACTCAAAATTGGGATTCGTGAAATTCTTCCACGGATCGAACCAAGTTCAGTTCAGGGATTCAAATAAGACTTCAAATAAAAGATTACCGTGTGTTTACGTCGCTAATTATTCACCAGCTCGGCACACAATAATAATTCGTATAACAATTATTTCTACCAGATATACTCCGATTCTAACACCAGTATATATCTTGCAAAAGTAACCATTCAGGGAAATCGTTCTACGGGATGAGCCAATAAAAGACCAAAGCAGGTTAATAATATTATACTCGCCAATTACACGTTCAAAACTTGATACTTCCCAAGCGGTTTCAAACAACGAATGAATTCTCGCGGATCCTCCCAGCGGTAGCGAGCCCCCAGGCTGTCGAGCGTCGGGATCTGTAACTCGTAATATAAAATGATTATAACTGTTTCAAACACTGGTGAAAGCACAGGAAAATTACTTGTTCACTTTTAGGTAAACACTCGGGTTAGTAAAAGGAATTTTACTTGACTGGTTAATTTTCAGGAACGGATTTGCAAAACTGGAATAGTTTAAGATTGCTCTTAAGGAAAACGGCGGAATATTTCTGACTTTGAATTGCTTCAAAGGCCAGGAAAAATTCTAAAGATCACTCGAATGGCCGCGCTGGTGGTTTTATAGGGGTTCACTCCTACACTTCCGTCATGCGCGCATCATCCCCTCTGTTCCGATTTTCCGGGAAAGGGTTATTCTGGAACATCTCGCGTCACGGTCGCTTGCAGATGTTTGTTATTGCGGTCGGCCTTATCTCCAAATGTGAATTTATTCGAAATTGGTAATTAGATACCAATTATTCGACTTTCACATTTTGCACCCGTTACAGTACGATTTGTCAAAATGGAAGATGATGGTGATTGTACTCCTCCCGAGATTAGAAAAGAAGCTGGGAAAATCCAGTACGACAAATTACTATTATTATCCGGTCGTGGCGCGAAATATAACGCTTTTCTAACGTTCTTTCCTACTAAAAAACGACTACTTTTCTTTGTGATTGCCAAAATTTACTAAATTAACCAACAAATTTTGTAGCTGTCATCAACGTAAAAATGTATCAAGGAATGTCACTATCGTCAATTGTTTTTTTTTATCTCCTAGTAGGAGCTAATGAAAAATTATCTCCTACTAGGAGAGAAATTCATCTTCTTAACCCGAAAACGACATAAATAATGGCATCTTCTACTACTAGTAGTGGAAAAAATACATTAATATTTATGACGATTACCCAGGATACAAACAATTGTTAGTTTTTGACGCTCCGTCGCAATAGAAAATTGACAATGTTTGTAGTTTTGAGTGTTTCAATATTGAAACCAAATAACCCCCAACAATTTACTGCAGGAATATCTTGAAAATTGTTCTGTACATTTCAGGTCTAATAATAATTGGTTTGTTGATAGCTTTACCACGTAGTTAGTAGTTTCTACTTTCGTACGTCGATAATATGTAAACGTATTGAATCATTAGCATATTAAATAAATTATTGGCTTGACAGTATCCATTTTTGAACGCTTTTTCTTAACAATCTTAGTTATACAAAATTTCTGCAATTTAGTTTTCTTTGTTTTCAAACCCAGTTTACTTTAGAAATAAAACTTTCACGATTTTATCGTCATATTTCTTCGCATTTTCCCTAGGGTGAAATAACAGAGGTAAAGACTTTTCTAACAATTACAGTATCGTGCCAACTTCTGATTTACAAAAGGAGATGCTATGGCATATTTTCAGAATAAATAAGAAAAAAAAACTTCTAAACGAGATGAAAGAATGTTACATAATGTAAAAAACAAAATGCATTAATGATAAACGCTGTTTCATTGAATATCCGTATATAAATTTGTATATTAGTGTTATATTAGTTAAATTTTGCTGATGGTACAATAAGCTACGCTAGACTATTTTTCCCAACTAAAATAAAATTGTTTTTAAAAATAATTTTTATAAAATCGTAAAAGTTTCTATACTTTTCACAAGATAAGTTCTCCTCTGCCAGTTTTATTTAGTTGGTAGCTTAAACATGCTATTCTCGCTTGCCACTTATATGTACATTAAAACTCTCTTTGAACTTCAGAATTTTACACATAAAAAAATCGACGGATTACTAAAAAAATTCATAGCAAAGTTAATCATACATCAGTTGATTTTATTCATATACGAAAGATTCCTGAATTCTATTCACGTCACTAACCACCCAATTTACGAAAGATACGATCTCGCAGTGTTGCTTCAACCGCATTTTCCAATATTTATTTTTTAAGGAATTTTTCGTACGGAAACGTAGCAGATCCGTAACTCAAAAAATAAAAATTTAATAAGGTTATGCGATATACATCCTGTTTAATCATGGTGTAATAAGTACTGTTCAATACTCGTCGTTTTTAGTGCAGCAGATAAGTTTAAAACTTTTAAAACTGCTTGGATTCTGATTGCTTTTCCGTTTTAAGTGCAAATAACTAAGTACTTGGTACATAGTTTCATAATCTTCTACTAATACTTGTGGTTTCCAGTTGAATCTAAATCGCAAACGTGTAATTGTAGGCGCAAGGGGGCCTCGGTGGAGTAGTGCTGATACGCGTTGCCACTCGAGGTCACAGCGAAATGTGGTCGATCGGCTGGGGTGTTCGAATCCCAGCTGGGGCGACCGCATTTCGCTTAGTTAAGTTTAGGGTGCATGTTGCATGAATGTTTAGTGTGTAAGGGACGCCCGCACCCGCCTGAAGTAATGCGAAAGCGATTCCGGGGAGGGGGACGGGTACAGTAGTATGAATGAATGAGAAAAAAGATGTTGGAGCCAAGTCTAAATGATTAGGTGAGAACATTTTCTAAGAACCTTCTACGTATTTGATAATTGCTAGAAAATATTCCCAACAAAATGTTGCGATTGCATAAAGATAAAATTAAAGTTATCGGAATGAGTATTCATGCATTTAATGGTACTTTTATAACAGGGTTTGTGTAAAAGGTACATGCATTGTCAGTAATGACGCTACTAGCAGGTGTACCGACTTTCATGCAACTATTAGTGTTTGCAGAGAATATTTCGTTGTGCGAATTTCAAAGATGCCGTATGTTTTTCTGTTTAGTAAATAAAACAGTATTATTTTATATTATGCAAATGATGCGTTTTTACTATAAGGAATTCGTTTTCCTGATTACCATGTAAATGCGGAAAGGTGGGCCTGCCAAATTGTCCTCTCTTAACAGTATTTGAGGCAACCCGTCAAGTTGATATCTTACTGTATACACTATTCACGATTGATTTGCCATCCAGCAGGCTGTGTTTTTTTTTCTTAAGTTGCCTTTCTTAAATATTATTTGATTGATTTCTAGCAACGACAAAATGAAATTGCCATGTTGCCAGCTCCAGAGTCCCCTACTTTTCTAAAATAATCTAGTAAGTCGAAATTCAGGGCAAAATTACTAAGAAAAAACTTTGGTTGTTAATTAAACCTTTTCCAGCAGACGGAAATAAAAGATACGTAACTGACGAAATTTTGAAAAAGCGTAACTGTGAGCATTGTGAAAAACTTATTTCGGAAGACTGGACAAAAGATGTGGGAAATTTATCGTTTGAAAATATTCCTCCTTTCATTATTTCAATTGGGGAATCTGATTCAGAATCGGAGGGTGCCGATGATTCAGATACTTCTAGTAATATCATGAAGGTGGAATAGGGTAGGGAATATTCTTTTGGCATCTAAATTGTGAATGAGTGTTTTACAGTTTTTATCTCGCCCGAGAAAAACACTGACCTCAGTGGAATACGAACTTGGGTCTCTTAGCACCAGAGACAAACAGTCAACCACTGGACTACCATAATATCAATTTGAAATATGAGCGGCATGGACGTTAATTCTTCTGAATTTGCTGCAAGACCTAAATATAGGACGACAAAGAATTGCGTGGAATATGCTCTGTATACATACGATTTGAGTTCATAATTCTCGTGAAAAAAGAACAGCAATATGTATTTGGTATGTGTTACGACAACATTTACATTATAGTTATTATTTTATTTATAATGAAATCATTATTATATCTAAGTATTATAAACCAATATTGAGCAGCAATAGGCGGACGTTAAATGAACAAACAAGCTCCACTGGCAACATTGCCTGCTTTCAAAAATCATAACCTCCATCAAGAAAAACTAGCATAACCCAACTTAATTAATTGACAAATTTCAATGATACCACACATTCCCCCATATTTCCACAGCCTGTTGGATGGCAAATCAATGGTGAATAGATTACAGTAATTAACAGGTTTACTAATATTAATTATATTAGTTTTTTATGTTGTCTACCTAGCTATGGCAACAAAATGCTATCTTGATAATTTTGTTATGTGAAGTCTCTATGACATTTTAGAGTGTATCCTTCAAGTTTGATACAAGTCGCTTAAGATTTGTCATTTCTGTACAGAGTTACAGGTCCAAAAATGAGTCATTTAACACTTGAACACAGAAGCGTCAGAAAATTTCTATCGAAAGAAGGCCCTAATCCAAAGAATATCCATGAGACAATGGTGGCTATGTATGGGGAAAATAGCCCGTCTTATTTTCAAGTTAAATTTTGGTGTAAGCAATTCAAATGGGGCAGGGTGTTCATTCAGGATGACCCAAAGTGCGGAAGACGTCTTGACGAACGAACACAGGAAACCGTAAAGAAGGTTGATGACTTGGTGTTGACGAGTATTACAAAATGACGATTTCTTTAAAATTGTAACTGGGAATGAAACTTGGGTTCACCACTGGGACCCACCGACAAAACAAAAGTCCATGCAGTGGCTTCATAAGGACTCTCCACTACCCGAGAAGGCGAAGACGCAATTATCAGCAAGAAAAGTGATGGCTAAAGTTTTCTGGGATGCCGAAGAGATTTTATGGGTTGAATATATGCCAAAAGGGTCTACAATAACAGGGAATGTTTACAAAGAAACAATAATCAATTTGAAAGCAACTACACGCGAGAAAAGACCTCACAATTTTGCCCAGAAAACTGTGCTTCTCCACGACAACCGCAGCGTGCTTAAAGCACGAATCGTTAAAGAAGCAATTGATGAACGTGGCTTTGAGGAATTACAACATCCACCGTACAGGCCCGACCTGGCCCCCTGTTATTAGAAAACGTTGAAATAAGTATGTAAGCGTTAATGGTTCTTATATTAAAAATAAAATTTTGTTTGTTCTCTAACTTGTTTCCTTCATACTTAGGTAAGATAACATAAAAAACTACCCTCGTATGCAACAGAAAAAGTGCCCATTGGTGCAAGCCCACTATAGTAAGAACTGATCAGATAAAAAGTAACAAAAAATAAATATGTAGTTCGGTTTTATTTATTTCAATAAATGTTCAAGATAGCCTTCATCCAGTTCCGCACAGTTTTTAATTTTGTTTAAAACCAATTTTGAGGCTCGAGCAAGCTTGTCAGGCGTAACTAGTGTATACTCCTCGATTATTCTATTTTATAAATCATGCTCATTTGCTACTGTAGTTTGATATACTATTTCTCCAATTGTACCCCAAATTCAACTGTTTGATGGCCATGGATGCACAGCTCTTCTTCCACTCCACTTTGTTACAGATACATTGGTGAGGTGAATCTAATTGCGACCAGGATAGTCATCCTCATGTTGGTACTAAAGTTTTACATTTTCCAACAACCTGGGTAAAAGGTTTTGTAGACATTCCAGGTACCGTTAGTCAGTTAAATTTTCATGGAAGAAATACCGTCCGATAGTATGGTTACGTAGCTACTATGTGACACCAAGAATTTAAAGAAAAAAACTGTTTTTTTAGTGGTAGTTAAGACTATTCACATAACCATTGTTTCAGAATTTTTCCTCAACGGTAATCAATACACAAATTAAGAAACATGTAACTACAATCTTCTCTAAGGGTCATTTTGATGCAGTTCGTACATCAAAGTAGATAGGGATGAAATACATTTGCTTTCTGAAGTATTCTAGCTGAAGTGCTTAGATCTCTGTGATTTACATCGGGATTCTCATTCACTGCTTTTAAGGCAGTGATGATCGTAATCGTTGTCACCTACATCTTCTAGAATTAACAAATGTATTTTGGTTTCTTAAGAAAGTTTCAAGGCCTCTAAACAGTATATCAGAAGGTGTACTTCTAGTTGTATAGCGTCTGATATATAAACTGCAAGCTACAGCTACATTTCCGCGGTATTCATCAAAAATAAGAATCGAATCTATTTTCTCATTATTTGAAAACATCTCACTTAATACTTAAGTAAACTGACAGTTCAAGTTAGTACTAGCGATTTTTTACAGCAGCCTTGGCCGTCTTCCGCATCCCAATATCCATGCTTTCTTGTCTCGATAATCCTCGTCTTGTATCTGTCGTTTTTGCATGTTTTCTACAATACTAACGTTCCAACTCTTTCTAGGTCTTCCCAATTTCCTTCTGTAAGCTGTTTTCCAATTCCAGGCTTTTTGTGGTAACCTCTTTTCGTTCATTCTTCGCATGTGTTCATACCATTTTAGTAGTTTCATTTGTATTGTATCGAGCAATGACGTATCTACCTGCATTATTTCTTTTATTCTTTCATTTCTGATGTGGTCCAATAATGTATATTCACAACATCTTCTCCAATACATTATTTCAGCTGCTGTTATTTTATTTGCCATATTTTTGTTAATAGTCCATACTTCGGCGCCATAGATATCACAACTTTCAACTAAAGTACCAAATAGACGTTTCTTTGTTTTATTTGAAAAAGGATTATTCCATAGTACTGAATGTAGTTGTCTTGTTAAAATTTTTCCTTTCTTTACTTTGTTTTGTATATCTCGATCGTCTCTTCCATCTGATGTGAGAGTGACTCCCAAATATTTATATTCGTTATTAAGTTTAATTACACCGTTGTCTGTTTGCAAATCCTGCCCTTGTCATCCAATTACCGAGTTTTTTCGGTGTTAATTTCCAATCCCCACTTATCATATTCTTCTGTTAACTGTCTGGACATGTAACTTATTCATCCTCGTCTTGTGCTAGAATGACCTGATCATCCGTAAACAAAAGACTGTAGATATAACCGTCTTCTGTATCGATTCCCATTTTGCTACACTTTCGGGTCCATTATTTCAATACTTTGTTAACGTATATTTTGAAAAGTGTTGGGGATATGCAGCATCATTGCCTTAAACATTTGTTGACTATAAATTCATCTGAATAACTTCGGCCTACTTTTATTCTGATTTTACTCTCTTCATATAGCCGCTTTACTGCATTTATATAGCTTTTTCCCACATTGTTGTCTTCCATGGCATCCCATAGCTTGTTTATTGGAACACTATCACAGGCTTTTTTCAAGTTAATAAATACCATATGCAATTCTCTTCCGCATGTTATGGTATTTTCTATTAATTGCTTAAGGCAGAAAATGTTGTCGACACAAAATCTTCCAGATCTGAAACCACTTTGCAGTTCTACTTCCGTTGCCTGCTCTTCTATTCTTGATGTGAGTATGCGCCCGTAGAGTCTGCCCATAGATGAAGTAACGCTGATTCCTCTATAATTGTCACAATTTCTCTTATTTCCTTTTTTCTAAATGGAAGTGTTAGTTTCCATTCTTTTGGCTACATTGCCCGATTTAAGTAATTTAAAGAAAAATTGATTTGCGTTGCCAGAAAGAAGCTATGATACATTTCTATCCTAAAAAATTCAATAATCTTAGTTACTGTGACACGTGTAATGGTAGAGGAGAACAGCACCCCTGGCGCCCAAGATCTCCGGAGTTAACGTGTTTAGATTATTATTTGTGGGGCCATATACCAAACACCATCATAGACTGTTGAAGATCTTAGGAGACGCATTTTTGAGAACTAATTCGGAATAAAAATGATATGTTACGTAGGGCAACCAGATCATTCTTAAGAGTCAGAATGTGTCCCGAAGACAACGATGGCCATTTTGAACAATCTTTATAGTGAATTTAAACTAAAATAAAAATAAATATTGGCCTTTCTGAAATTGTAATAATTTAATAAATAATAATTTAACACTCTGTATTTTGAAAACGGTTTACTTTAGGCCATAAGTTTATTAGAATTTTTAACTATATTTGGTGTAAGATTACGCACATGAAGTAATGACCTCACGTGGTTGGACACCCTGTATATACAGGTTGTCCTGCCTTAAACGTTTCAGGTAAACTTTTTCCTTTAAGAATACTTAAGAAAAAACTGCCAGAAAAAATTTGCTACGCAGCTTAGTTTTCTTGTACGATGCTGTTAACGTTCATACCTTTAGTGCAGAATTTTAGCCAAATGGTTATAAGAAAGTACAACATGAATTTGCCTAATGAGGAAACTTAAGTTAATTCAAAAAGAACCGCTAATTAATATTGAATTAACAATTTAGTTCTTCGTTTGGAAGTACTGTTAAAAATCATATTTTTGGCAAAAGTACAATTTGTCAACAATGCAGGTGCATGGTACTGTGATAAAAATTTCGAACATCTGTTGTTAGTGTTTTGACACGTGTGTCAAGTAAATCAATTTTGAATTGCATTACGAATTCTGCATTAACTTCGCCTTTAATTCGTGTTATTGAATTCACTTGTGTCTTGACCATCATTATGGCTTATGCTATAAACGAGTAGGTGGATATGATTTGGATTCTTGCGGAATGTGAGGGAAACTGCAATGAGGCTGCTAGGGTTTACGCTCAGCATTTTCCTAATAGAAGACGTCCCAGCCACGTAGTAATTCGAGCTGCAAATTACAGTGTTGCCAAGTTTCAGATTCTTTAACTGGCTCTTATGAGGAAACTAAGCACGATAGGAAGTTCCAGTTTGCAATTTTGAGGTCTATATCGGTTGTAGAAAAAGTTTACCTGAACCTTTTAAGGCAATTTAGGGATACCCTGTATATATGTATATACAGGGTGTCCCGCAATATAATGTACATAGCTTCAGTACGTGTTCCTGGCTTCTTTTTAAGTTGAAAACTTCGAATAAACATATGGTCTAAAACTAATCGCTACAATGTCATTAGGACTTTTTCTATCTAAAGTTGTCAAAATGACCTCCTCAATTAGCTATGCGCATTTATGAAATCGTGGTGACAGGCCTCATAATAGAGTCGGGATCGTTTTTGATGATATTGGAAGCATCAATTATTCGATCAACTGATTTCTAGTGTTTGACTTTACCGCATACACCAAGGACTTCATACGGCCCCAGAGATAGAAATCTAACGGCGTTAGATCCGGTGTTCTGGGTAGCCAAATAACGGGACCCTGGCGCCCTATTCAATGGTTTTCAAAGTTTTCGTTTAGAAAACACCGGTAGTTCGTGTTGCAGAAAGTGGAGATAATGTGCTGCATTTAAACGACCTTCAAAGACATATGGCCCAATCATTTTGTTCCTGATGATACCACCAGACGTTAGTAGTGGGACTTGTTTCAATTCTATTGAAAATATTTTCCTCTAAATCAGCGTTTCTACTCAGTGGTCGTTCACGTTTTGATTGTGGTACTTTACCAGTTTCTCTAATAGTGCGATGCATATTGCTGAAAAATCGGCAATCTGGTCATCTGCGGCCAGGAAATCGGTGACGATATTCTTGAACTGCTGCACGTGCATTTCCGTCGCAAAGCCCGTAAATGTAACGCACATCGGCATATTCTTCATTAGAAAACGTTGCCGTACTTATTTTATGACAGATAATAAACACAACACAATTACATTTGTTTTTAAAGCCCTCTAATGCATGCATGTTTTGTTAATGATCTTTGAGCGTAACGGTAACATATAAAATAACTTTGTTATGATTAATTTTAGGTCATATGTTTATTGGAAGTTTTCGACTTATAAAAAGCCCAGGAACACGTACTATGTACATCCTAGTGCGGGACACCCTGTATATATTATATATATCAAACTAAACTCCTTTAAATAACTACTTAAGTACAGTTGCATATAATGTTGCTTTACCTGTTTGTAGTTTACTAATTTTCATGTAACTATTGAACGAATATAAATATCTAAGCGAATTTAGTATAATAACCAAAATTAAGTTACGAGTCTAAATCACAGGAACTATTAAACGGCGTATATAAATTATAAATAATGATGCATTTCTGTTTAAAGAAAAATTCTGCTGTTGCTTAATAATGTTGTTGATATGGCAACTGCAAAATGTATTTAATTTCACTACTCTACGTGGTTGGTTTATTAAAATAATGGTTGTTCCAGGTTACGTGGTATCAGTCTACCAGTCATTAGTTATCTAAACATCGTAAGCCATTTACACCATTGTTAACCTAGTTTGATATAGGCTGGAAAGTTTTTACGCGAGAGGTTAAAATTAAGATGTAGTTCAAATGTTTACTATGTTCAAGGGAAAATTGTAGTATGTAAATGATTATCAACAAAAGCAAAGAGTGCATGCGTGTCTGTTTTGTGTCTCTAAGCAAAAATCAATATAACATATAACACAATAGATGGGATAGGACTTATAATGCAAAACAAGAGTTCTTGACAAAATCTTAGTAAAATAAGAATATTTGACAACGCATTTGTTTTTTTAAATACGTCTTTTAGCGGCAATACAAATATCTTGAATATCAGTTTGTGCAAATGTTAACAATTTTCTTTAGAAATTTCACAATGACATTACTTAGACCGCTGTACAGGAGTGATGAACTTTATGATATTGCCACTGCGTCAGTCGTATATACGTCACGTAAAGAATTTAAAAACTGATTGTAAACTTTTGTTATAAAGTTTTCCAGTAAATGGTGCATTAAAGACATTTTTTAAAGCATACGGTCGTTAGAACAACGGCTATACTCTCATCAAAACTTTTTAGTAAAATAGTTGAGTTTATCAACAATTTATAGCTAGCTGAACAATTTTAACTTACCAATTAACACAGGTAGTATTTGTCTAATTAAACGCACATTTAGTGAAATCATTTTAAACACTTAAACAACAAGCGCGGTATAAAATTCAAGCGTTTCGCTGAGAACTGCTCAACGATTAAGAAATATGGTCTATATCTTAATGATGTATGTTTCTTTTCATTTCATTCTGAGCCTGAGATACTTGTATACACAACACGTGACTGTTTAATTATAACTAATTAGCCTCCCTGAGGTGCTTAAATGAATCAGAATTTGAATATATTTGCACTATATCATTGCATAAAATGCAAAATGATACAAATCAATTGCGTTGTAGCATTAAAAGCGTTCGAACAACTTTAACAAAAATAAATTATCAGATAAGAACACAAAAATTTTTGTAACTTTTGTTATCACCGATAATAGCGTTATATACCGTAATTTAAATTTTTTCTGTTTGTTCTCCGGTTGTAACATTTAGCATTTTTACGTGAGCACACGTTTTGATAAATATTTAAAAAAACTGCAGGCATGACTTGATACTTTTAAAGCAAAATTAAGCTTATCTTGTTTGCTGTTTCTTCATTTTATCGTAGTACGTTAATTGCTTTGATGGTGGTTATCGCATTAGCCTTGATAGTGACCGCATTACATTAATTCTAATATAAATAAAGCATATTAAGTATTCCCAGGTCTGCAATTATTCTAATTAAACAATTACTTAGTACTAGTTTATAAACAAAAGATTTTTATGGCAACAACATTAACATTTAATGCAATTAACGTTGCCAAAGGATGGGTCGGTTAGAGTTGATGTAATTAGAATAATTTCGATACAAAGCTGTATACAGTCAAGACGAGAATAAATTATGGACAACTACCTACTCCAACGAACAATTCTGTCTGCTTTTCATATTTTTTATATTATATAAATGAAGGAGAGAATTAATATCAGCAATAAAAACAAATAATTGATAAAATAGGTTATCAATACATTACAAATAGGTATTATTACAAACAATACAGAGTGACTTTAAACATGTACTAAAAACTTTAACAACGTATAACTGAGGTTATTTAAACCCTAAATCACCTAGTAAACTTTAATTAATTAAAAATTGGACGAAATCTAGCCCAATGAAGTGATAATTTTGCTTAACAATTTGTAAATTAGGTGTATGTATTTAAATTGTGTGTTTCTATTGAAAACTTTGTTAGATAATTCTATAAATATCAAATGAACAATAAAAATTATGAAGACCTGTTTTCTGGAAAACAGAATACTAGTTAAGAAGCTGCAAACAAAAACTCAGGTCAACAATCTCGTTTTCAAGATATAAGATACAATTTACACATTTTAAAACCAACTTTTCACTTCTTGGTCAGATGTTATCAAGTTTTCATACTCAGTTGTACATTTTTCTTGAATGGATTAAGCAAAAAAGTTATAAATTAATAGATGATTTAGGGGTCAAATAACCTCAGCTATAAGTGGTTAAAGTCTTTCGCAAATGTTTAGAATCACTCCTCTAAGTTGTATTCAATTAATTAGGTAGCAATTATGAAATCATCAACCATAATATCAAAAATAGAAACGAGAATTTAGCTCATGACTGTAAATACAGTAGATCCATTATTGAAAACCACATTATCCATGGAAATAATGTCGCGTAGCACAAAGAAAATATAAACATAATTACACATAAACTTTGAAAAAACATCCCTTCTGGGAGCAAGTCTTTCACCAAGTCAACAATTGAAGTACAATTCGTAGTGGAAAGGGGATTTTCCTAAGTTTGTTCAATCAATCGTAATTACATATAATTAATGGCATGAACGATTACTAGATTATCTACATATGAACAACTATACTGTATAAACATATTCTTCAAAAAAAACACAACAGAGGAAGTGGACTTGGCGTAATCCCGATGGAAAGACAAAAAATGAATGCGACTTTATAGTATCAAATAAAAAACTCATATGTTTAAATCGTTGATAGAGAACAGTGTTACCTACGGCTCAAAAGTATGGGTTATCAATCAAGCTCTTAAACAACGAATAAATGCAGTAGAAAACAATTACTGGAGAAGGTGCTGTGGTATAACAATAATGGACCGAGTGAGAAATGATACAATTAAAGGATGAATGTCGAAATAACACTCTCGGGCACAATAGAGAAGAAACAATTGTGTTGGTATGAACATATGCGAAGAGCGAATGAAGATAGGTTGCCAAAGACAGTTTGAAATTGGACATCAAACAGAAAAAGAAAAAGAGGTAGGCCAAGAACATCTTGGAGAAATGGAATAAAGAAAGCAATGGAAAGACGAAATTTAAATGAAAACCTATGGCAACATAAAGCCGAATGGCGTTTCGGATGCGGCAGACGGCCGAGGGTGCTGTAAAAAAGTCGCTGTATATATATATATATATATATATAAATAAATAAATAAATAAACTTATAATCACAAACGTTTCAGTGCCGAATAAACTCTTCACGGGCAGTAATCACTGAATGGTAAGAGCGGAAATCAGAATTAATACTAAATTTGAAAGAAGATCTTATCCAAAGACTGGCACATTAAGATACAATGAAGAAAAGTATCAAAGAGAACTTGTAAAGAAACTTACACCTCTGAACAATCTAAAAACATTTGATCTGGATGGGTTAGCTCAGAAAATTACAAAAGACGTACAAACTGCGGCGAAGATGCTATGTAGTACTCAGATAAAACAGAAAAAGAACAACAAAATCGCCAACGAAACACATCAATTGCTCGAACTACGGCGTAACTTAAATAGAGATTCAGACGTGTACAACAAAATAAATTAAACTATTAAACTAGAACTCAGGAAAGACATACGGAATTATAATACTAGCATGACAATGGAGACAATCGCAAATGACAAAAAACATGAAAGTTGTGAGAAATAAAATGTTACATACCAAAGAGAGAGTTCACAGTATGAAAAATAAAAGAGACATCCTAGTCACAGGAACATATGAAATAACAAACGAAATCGAGGACTTTTATATAGATTTATTTGCGTCCAAAATACCAAACCCAAAGGAATGCGAAACATAACCGGTGATACAAAACGTCAACTCTGAGGAAATTCCTGAAATCATGTCAAAAGAAATGCACGCAGCCCCGAAACAGATGAAAAACGGGCGATGTCTTGGAGAAGATCGAGTAACTATAGAAATGTTGAAGATGGGTGGGAGCTCACTAACTGAAGTTGTAAAACTTCTACTGAATCAATTTATAAATAAAGGAAAAACACTAACAAGCTGGAAGCTTGCAGAAGTGATACTCTTATTCAAAAAGGGAAATGCTACGGAGACAAAACTACAGACCAATTAGTTTATTATCCCATGTATATAAACTATTAACGAAGGTCTTAACTAACCGCTTGGCAAATATGCTTGACTTTTACCAACCCGTGGAACAGGCTGGTTTCAGAAAAATGTTCAGCACCATTGATCACTTACAAGCGGTGCGAACATTAATAACGAAATGTGAGAAATATAACATCCCATTACATCTGGAATTTCTCGGCTTTAGGAAAGCCTTCGACACGGTCGAGTTCTGGGCAATATTTGAAGGGCTAAATGACGCAACAATAGACTCTCCACATACAGCGCTGTAGAAAAACATCTACAGAAACGCCAGTATGTACATTAAGATCGGCAATAATACCACCAGAAGCCCACCACCTTTAGAGAGAGGCGTCAAACAAGGCGATATAATCTCCCCCAAATTGTTTACGCTAGCGTTAGATAACGTATTTAGAAGGCTAGAGTGGAGGAAAAGGACGATACCTACATGACTCATCTGCGTTTTGCAGACGATATAATCATAATCATTGGAAATTAAGAAGAATTAGGTTGTCAGACCTCGACTCAGCCTTGAAGAACGTAGGACTCCAAATGAATCTTACGAAAATGAGGTGATGTCAACCGCCCAAAAACAATTCCGGGTAAACCAACAAAACATAGAGAGCGTCGAGGAGTATATCTACGTTGGTCTCCTTACTAAACTGGGAAAATGAAACCAAGTCGCCAAAATTGCAAGAAGAGTAAAACTTGAATGGACGGCCTTTGGAAGACTAAGTGGGCTTCTAAGAAACCAAGAGGTGCCGATTAGCTTAGGAGGAAAGTCTGAAACAGCATTTTACCCGTAATTACTTATGGCACAAAGACCGTGACACTAACCATAAGAAGCTCAAGAAAATTGCCAAGACCGATCGCGCCCTGGAAGGTGTAATTCTCGGCATAAGCCTGAGAGATACGATCCGAAACACCGAAATTAGACAATGTCCAAGGGTTACGGATATCAAGCAAAGAATCGCGAGATCAAAATAGAACTGGGTAGGACACGTTACTCGCAAACCACCAAATGAATGGGTGCACCGCATTGCACTATGGCGACCCAGAGCAACATAGAGAAACGTGGGACGGCCGCCAAAGAGGTGGCTAGAAGACATCAAAAAAGGCGCCGGCAGCAACTGGCATCAACCTGCTCAGGATAGAACAGTCTGCTGAACAGCAACTTTAGGGAGGCCTATATCCAGCAGTGGACGATTGAGGGCTGAAAGAAGAAGACAGAAGAAGATTGGCTTAACATTCATAGCTTTTCTGTAGTATAAGCTTGCGAACAATCAGAACAGAATGTTGATAAGAATCTATAATAAAAAAAAATTAACCTATGTTTATGATATGTGAGAACTTAATAAGAATATTAGGCGTACATCTCCAATATCAAGATTTGAAACTCAACGTCTAATTAGCAAGTAGGGCCCTTTAGAGGCTTTGAACTCTAGTTCAAATTATTCAATAGTCTTTAAACATTGGCATTTCGGTGTGAACAAAAGTATATTCCAATGAAGTAACTGTAATAATGGGGAGCTACAAATATTTGTTTCGTAATATACATTAAGAAAATATTTTAATTAATTTTGTAGCTTGAAAAGTCCAGATAATTTTTCATATTATATATATAACGAAGTTCGTTTGTTGTTACTTAACAACCGCCAATTTATTTAATCAGTTTTAAGTTACAGATTCAATATCCACTCTAGATTCTAGAATAAAAGAGTTGTGTAAAATAACTTTAGCGCAGTTAGACCACAGAAGGTGGGTCCATCGTAGTACATCCCAATGCTGCTTCCTTCCACTTGCAGCCATCATTCAAGCCATCCAAGGCTCTGAACGAACTTGAAGACGTCCACAATTGGGGCTTTGCTAATTATAGCCATATTAGGCCAGAAGTCTCCCAACATGGATCCTCTACAGTTACAGGTCATGTGTTCTGCAGTCTCGTCATCAGCTTTGCATCTATGACAGTTGGAACTATCTGCCAGTTCCATCCTGTAAACGTGCTTCTTTACAGTGCAGTGTCCAGATGAGATGCTTACAAATGGTCGACTGTCCTTTGGGACGGCCGTTCGCAATATTTTGCTCTCTTTAGCGATTGTGCGATTAAAGCAGCCCTTGATTGATGGCAGCTTTGAATGTAGCATGCATGCATCTCCTTGTGAAGCTGTTGCGGGTTTTTTGTTATAGAATATAGCTGAGTAGATTCAGGGACATAGGAATTACGGGTTTTGGTTCCCCAGAAAAGTTGTTTGCAGCCCATCTTCGTATCCAACTATCCATTGCCCGGTTGCCGCCATGTCCTTTTACCCAAAAAAAGAAGACGGTGCTACATATTCAAAAGCTTCATAGCAGTTCTATACCACGCCTGAGCTAATTTTGCAATTGTCCAAGGCTAGTATCGCTGAAGATACCAATTCGTTGATTCTTGATTTGTCGTCGGCGTCGTCGTCGAAGAATTGTATCTGCACCGTCGATTATTCCTACCGCTTCTGCTTGGAAGATGGTGGTTATTTTGCTTAGTGGTACTTTGACGGAGGTTTATGTCGCCGGAGAAAATACCCGCTCCAGTTCCGAATTTAGTTTTGAATCCATCTGTAGAGATATACATGTAGGTTGAGTTACTTAAGTGTTTATATGAACACTAATGAGTTTGTTAAAGATATATTTAGCAGGAGTTAGTCAACTGCAGCAGCAAGAACTGGAATCTTCGTGACTATTTATCTACAGTGGAATTTATGTTAAACACGGGCTATGGGATTACACGTCCCAACTTTAAGAAGACACAAGTAGACACGCCCTCGCTCTTCTTGTACCATCTAACTTATGGTACAAAAAGTTCTTCTTTAAGCTTAGGAGGTCTAAACCCATAGCCGTCATTTAAAATAAATTTGACTATCTTTCATGTGCCACAAACGCTAGAGACGCAACCTTATAGCGCTCTTTGCTGCAAGTTCCTCCACAAGAAGAGCTTTCGTTTTTCGAAGAAATAATTCCTACAAGCGGTTGCCCTAATTTTAGTTAAATATTTGCGATGTGGTTGGAATCACGAAGATCTACAGAATGGACACAACAACTTACAAAAATGAATGCAAAAATGGATATAACTAATTTGATATATTTTTGCGAAACGTTAAATTGAAATGGCGTAAAGGCTTTGTTATACAGAGTCTTAATTCAAATCAAATATTTCTTGGCGAGCTTTGTAGCTTAAAAAACAGCACCCTCTATTGATGCAATGTTGTAAATAAGGAAATATTTGTTTAAAGTTTGGGGTATGGGAATTTTTAGCGAATGTTACTCTCATTTTTGACATTATGGTTAATTATCAATATTAAATACAAGAAATTCAAGGGAAGATAACAAATTTTACTATCAAAACTAGATCCGCTCCATCGACAGCTTACAGAAAATGTGATGGATTTGTTGTAATAATTAACTATTATTTATTGTGTTGCATAAACATCGTATTTTAAGTATTAAAGAAATGTGCGTTACTGCAGAGGTTAGCCACTGTTATGTTGACAAATCTGATTGGATTTAAAAATCACATATTCAATATTCTCCGGAAATAAGCAGGTGGGTTGGAAGTACGTGATTGAATTATTGGTCCATTTTTTATGAGACGCTGACAGCCGATCTATATCTGCTTTTACAAACTTATACTGCTCTCATAAATAGTATTTGTTGTAATTCGGCATAACATAGAATCTTCTTGCCAATTGAATCTTTCTAGATGTAAATTTACGTCTTTGAAATTTACCTACCTGAATTTGTTTTTAAGAGGTTACTTAAAATATCGACGCTATTTAGCATGATGGTTCTCTATATTTCATTAAGGAATAAGGAAAAATTGACACTAGATTCGTCACAGTTTTTGTATTATAAATTATCGTAATTTTAATAGTCCTTGCGTCTTCTTATATTCTATTTAGTTGCAGATTTTACAGGATAAATTTTACCTATAACGACGGAACTATACAGTATTATCAGTAAAATTTTCGATAAGTGTTGGCTGTGGAACACACAGGGTGTGTCTTCACTTTAACCATAAATTTTACAACAATCACTACAATTATTTAATAGTTGTGAAACCATAGTTCAGATGCTGCAGCTGTTCCTTACTTTCGAACACCTAATATTTATAACTGAATGCCTAACTTAATATCAGCTGATGTTACGATTTTCATATTAGTTTCCTTAAGTCTTTCGAACTGGGGGAAAGTGAGTATTATAAATTATCTTATAAACCTCACCAACAGGATGTTGTGTTGACTACATAAATAGTATTCTTTTGTACTTAAACATCCTGTATAAGTTTATACTCTTAAGGGAGCACCTTGTAAATTTTTATTGCCTTCATTTTTCACATGTTTGTCTTTGGATTTAATGTACAACTCCTAAACTCCTACACGGTTAGTTTTTTTCTGAAATCCCTTAATTTTTCTCTCTATTCTATTATTTTAATATCATCCTATATACTGCTATGTTTTTGTATTCCTTTGTTTGTTTATTTTTAGTGGACTAACTAAATTTTTACTTTCTATGGAAAGTACATTTTAAATTAAAAGTGAACCATGATTGTAACAGAATACGAAAAAATGTATAATAATTATGGAGGATAAAATATGGATGATGATGGTTTCCACATACTTTGCTTGACCAGGGTGTGACATATCATTATCACACATTTTCTAGTTGCAAATGACTGTTAAAGTTTTACAACCAGCTATAATTACAATTACAACTGCAATCCTGTTGTAAGCGGAATAGAATATTTACAGATGTTTCTTCCTATTTAGTATTTTTACGTGCCAAGTGTTCACCAAACAAACTGGTTGTGATTTATGACTTTATAATTATGAAATTATTTGTTGTGATGCTTTTCCTGTGAACATATTTAAACAATATTTTTTCAGTTTAATTCAAAGTGAAAGTGCATAATGGAAATCATTGTTATTAATTATTTTAACAAATACACAATTCGATTTACAAATAAACAAACCGAGATGAAAGTGCTAGTCTTTGTAAATATTCAGAGCGGTTAACTAATCATATTTTGTACATATGTTTTTGAACGAATACTGTGGTATTTCCATGCAAGTGCATACGGATTTAAACTAATAAGTATGTACAGTATGTTCATTAAAAAAAACTCTAGCAGGCTTTGAACTTTTTATTAAGGTATGGCTTAGCGCATATGTTACAATTGACAGTCATAATGTGATACCCGGGGCAGTTAAGGCCCACGGAACTCACTGGATATTCTTGTCCGGGACTGTTAAAGCCCACGGAAAACTCACTGGATATTCTAGGTAAGTAAAACTCTCATGGTATTCTTAGTTGGTTTATTAGATGATTCTTGGAGGGGAGCCGGTGAGCGACTGCCTCACTGGAGCAAGGGGCTCCATATTTAAGGCCAAGGAAAGAGGGAGGAGCCAGTGCAAATGATACGAAGGGAGGAGCCTGTTGAAATAAGGGGTGGAGCCTGTTGAAATGAGGGGTGGAGCCTGTTGAAATAATGCACTGCTGCGAGCTCCCGCTGGACTTGCGGTAACAGCTCCCCCCTGCCTTGGAGGCGCTCACTCGGATCTAACCGAAACATAACAAAGTACAATGGAATATAAAAGCACAAAAGCTACTACAACTAAATACTACTAACTAAACTAAATTTGTCTGTAATTGTTCAACTTCACACTACACACTTCACACTTCACACATAACGCACTGGTTCCCCTGGTGCTCGCCGGATGTCATCCACGTGGATTTTCACTGCCTCGCCGTCTGGTCTACGGACCCAGTAGGTGGTGGTGCCAGCTGGCTCGATGATCGTCCTCGGGCCCGTCCAGCGAGGGTCAGTCCACCCCCTAGCGTTTGGGTAGACCCGGAGCAGGACTTGGTCGCCTGCCCGGAAAACGGGTGTAGCGGCTCCGTCTCCGACGTACCGGGCGCGGTACCGGTGTTGGTTGCGGTGTACCTCCTGGATCCGCTGCTGTCGAGCTTCTCCCTGATTCTCGGCGTCCGGTTCGTTGGCGGCAGCAGCTTGCCATTCCCCGGGTCGTGGGAGTTCGTAGCCGAGGAGGGCTTTGCTTGGAGTGAGACCGGTTACAGCGTTTCGCCGGGTTCGAAGATGGTATAATACCCGCGGAAGAATGCGGTCCCATTCAGTAGGGTCCTTCCCCTGCAGCTGGATCCGTAGCCCTTTCTTCAGCTCCTGGTTGCGGCGCTCTACTGGGTTGGCCCTGGGATGGAAGATGGGGGTAGTCCAGTGCATAGATCCCCAGCGGCGCAGAGCAGCGTCCCATACGTTGGACACGAACTGGGTACCGTTGTCGGAAACGATGCACCGCGGGTAGCCAAACCGGAAGAACACCTCCTCTTCCAGCAGCCGGATCACGTTGGGGGCGTCAGCGCGGTCGACTGGAAATGCTTCTACCCAGCGGCTGAACAGGTCCGTCAGAACGAGGATTTGTCGATTACCTCGGGGACTGGTGGCGTATGGTCCCATCATGTCCACGGAGATGGCTTCCCAAGGACGCGTAGGGGTGCGGGGTCGCAGCGGGGCCTTGTCCTGAAGCGGTCCTCGCTTGAGGGTGGCACACACCCAGCAATCGCGTACGTAGTTCCTGACGGATGCCTCCAGATTTAGCCAGTAGTAGTGACGGCTGATGGCCCTCGCGGTCTCTTCTGCGCCTGGGTGGCCGGCATTGGGATCGTCGTGGTAATGGTCTAGCACCCGGGGTTGGAGGTCGTAGGTGACTGCCAGGCGGTTGCCCTCTTCGTGACGGCGCCACAGACATCCGTCTTCGACAGCGTAGTCCCGCAGGATGTTACGCTCATGCTGATCGGCGGGCCATGCGGTGTTGATGCGCTCCCATGTCTGAACCAACCGGGCGATATGTGGGTTGGCCCGTTGAGAGACCCGGACTTCCTCGGCCAGCTCCGTCTGGAAGGTGGTTGGGGATTCGTCCTCGATGCCTGCTGCAGGTGGTAGGAGCCGATCTGGGTCGGTGGCTTCGGCTGGGACCATCTTCTCTGCAGGGTTCCTGGACAGGAAGTCGGGCAATTCGTTCGCCTTCAACGGGCAGTGGATCGTCTCGAAGCTGAATTCCTGGAGCAGGAGAGCCCAGCGGGTCAGCTTAGATCGCTGGTCCTTCATGCGATCCAGCCAAAGAAGGGCCCGGCTGTCGGTTACCAGGGTAAAACGCCGGTCTTCCAAGTAGGGACGGTGGGTACCCCAAAACGGCACTTGTCTAAGGCTAGCTTCAGGTTGTGCAGCTGCAGGCGTTCGAACACCAACCTAAGGTGTCGCAGGTGGTCCTCCCAGTTGTCGGAGTAAATGATGATATCATCCAGGTAGACGAGGTACCCTGGTAGCACTTCCTGGGTCATTAGTTTCTGGAACGTCGACGGCGCACCGCTCAACCCGAACGGCATCACACGGAACTGGTACGTTGCCGCATCCGGTGTGGCGAAAGCGGTCAGTGGCTTCGAGTCTTCTTCCAGAGGTATTTGCCAGTACCCCGACTTCAGATCCAAGGTCGAGAATACCTTGGCGTTTCCCAGGTCCCTCAACCTCTCCTGGACGACTGGAAGATAGGACACCTCGTCCACGGTGAGCTGGTTCAGGCGCCTGTAGTCCACGCAGAACCGTGGCCTCCCGTCCTTCTTCTTCACCATGACGATAGGCGAGCAGTAGCTGGATGTGCTGGGTTCTATGATGCCGTCGGCCAGCATGGATGCCACCTGCTCGGTGATGAGTAGCTTCTTCTCTGGGGAGCACCGATATGGTGCTACACGGAAGGGACGGGCCTCCTTCAAACGGATAGTATGCCTGGTGGTCCCCGTTGTCGTGGCAGCTGATGGGTGGCAGAAGATGCTCGGGAAGGTGGCCAGTATTTCTTGGAACCTCGTCGCAGCTTCTTGTGGGAACCCGTTCTCCACTGCGTTGGAAGGGGGAGCAGCAGTCCGGCGGGCGGGCTCGGATGTCCAGTAGCTGGTCCGGCGGGTGTTGTGCCCGTAGTGGATGGTACCTCGAGACATGTCCAGCACAGCCTTCTGATCCCTCAGCCAGGCTTGGCCGAGGATGACGGGAAGTCGTAGGTCTCGTGCCACCAGGAAGGTAGAGGTGAAGGTGTCGTTACCGATCCCGTAGCGCAGGTTGGTCGTTCCCATCACTTCCATGGTGGCTTGGGTCCCAGCAAGGTTCGCCTGGTGCACCGCTGGAAGTGCCGTGATGCTGTCCGCTAGATCTGCTCGCAGGAAATTGTGCGCAAGCGCAAGCGTTACTGTTCTTCTGGTCGGGCGTGGGCGGCGGCGTCGGTGGCTGCGGCGTGGCGTCCGACCCACGGTCCGTTTCCCGGACCGGTCGAGGGTTCCAGTGGTTCCATGGTGGTAGGTACAGGGTACCGGAGCCAGGGTCGGATCGACGGGTTCACAAGCCACAAGGCCAAGGAAAGAGGGAGGAGCCAGTGCAAATGATACGAAGGGAGGAGCCTGTTGAAATAAGGGGTGGAGCCTGTTGAAATGAGGGGTGGAGCCTGTTGAAATAATGCACTGCTGCGAGCTCCCGCTGGACTTGCGGTAACATAATGTCACTTATAAATGACAACAGCAACAATCACATTTCGAGGTTATGTGATACATTTTGACGTATACATAGGAATACATTTTAACTGTAAGCGATTCGGAATCGACCTGTTTCGGAAATGAAACGTGAAGATCTAATTATTATTTAATTATAAAGTTAAAATTGTTCAGAAAATCAACTAACATGTGAATACCAGTGTATACAGGCGGAAATTTGTTTTATTACCAATTAAATCGTGTTTTGCGTACTGATTTAAAAGTTAGTAAATTTCGTTATTTCGCTTCCTATAAAGTGCATGCTGTAAGAAGACACTATACGTAAACTTATCATGGCAAGCTGCGAGTTTTTTTTTAATGAACATACTATATAACTGACACGTTTATGTATGGCTTCTATTAAGAGGGGGGGGGGAAGTAATCAAAATGACGAGGCACATGGTAGGGATATCGCTTTAATATGTAAATAATCGCAAAATTGGTTTAGTTTATTAAATGTCGAAAACTAATAGAAAACTTTCTAATATGATAATGTGTTGTGTAATGTTGACGATGCTAATAAGGTGTGCTATTTCTCTCGGAAAACGTAAGCTAGTAGCATCTACGAGGACGGTCAATTTAATTTCAAAACTAACAAAGTTAAAAAGACACACAGACAATTTACGTAACACGAAAAATATGTGATAATTATGCAAAGTATTTTCCTCTAACAACAAGTCGGCAAGGACGTCCCAAAAAACTGGTTATATTTTCCTAAATATCTTTTACATCCTGAAATCATTTTCTTTCACTTTAGGAAAGAGAAAACAGTCTACTGGTGTCAAGTCAGGTGAGTAGGGTGCGTGTTTCATGATAACGACTTTACAATTACTGCAGAATCGACGGATGCGTTGTCATACAACAAGAACAAAGTACGCTTTCCTAGAAATTGTGGTGGCACTGGAGAAAATCGCAGCGATAATCTCTTTATTACTTTAACGTGGAATTCACTATTTAATTGTTTCTCCTTAAAACAAAAATTTTGTATATATCTTAAATAAAGAAAAAGGTTTTACTGCTGGATTTTTGCAAACGAAGCTTCTTGGGATTTGACTTTGCTTGATGATTTTTCAATCCAATGTGTTTTTCGTCTCAGGATCGTACTGAAACACCCAAGACTTTAATTAGCTTGATTATCATGTTAAGATTGTTATTTGAAAAGTTATAATGATTGAAAATAACAAATGTATACCGGATTGGATTGTGAGGTAGTTACGATCTTCGGAAAGTGCTACGTAGTGCCTTATGTGGTTTCGATGTGAAGTTGTGGGTGGATATTCCTTATGGAATGGTGTTGAGACGTTTATATGTGGTGTAGACGATGTTTTGTGTTGCCCTGGGTAAAGTTGGAAGCCCTAGAATATAGATTTTATAATTTTGTAGTTTTGACATCTAATTTATTTGTATTTACAAGATTTATTTGTATTGAAGGAGTTGTTATGATTTTGATTTAATTTTGTATTATGTAAAGGAAGGATAGAAGCAGTTTTGTTGTTTAGAATAACTTTGTTTATTACTTATTTATAAAATTAGAAAGATTCTGTATTTTTTAGGTTAATTTTGTTTTAACTTAATTATTCTATGTATAATAGTTGTGCAGGGTGTATTTGTATTTCTGTACTTTTGTTAGTGATTTATGTTTATGTTTAAAATGATTTTGAGAAGTTTCTATTGAATTTTGTCTGAATTTTATCATTTTAACACGTGTTTATTTTTTGTTGTAAACCGTGGCGTAATTAATATTAAAAAGTTTGTAATTTTCTCAGGATGATGATTCTGAGGTTTATTTGTTCAAATTTTGTGTATTTATTGAGATATTAACTATTTTATAATGTTTGAAAACAGCTGAAGATGTAGAAGATTAGTATCTAGTTTCCTACTAGTACATTTTTAATTTTAAAGTGGGATTTTGTACCAAATTTCGATTTTAGTCTGTTATAAATATTTGTGGAGTCAGCACGTATAATTTTGAGTTCCAATGTTAAATTTAAAATGTATTAAGAACTAGTTTTGATAACTGTGGGCAGGGCCTAAGTTTGCTGACAAATGTGTGTTAAGGTTATGTC
The DNA here is from genome assembly GCA_014611495.1 of Limonius californicus. NCBI lineage: Eukaryota > Metazoa > Arthropoda > Insecta > Coleoptera > Elateridae > Limonius > Limonius californicus. Next base: position 39,883 of record JABXWE010012506.1, read on the forward strand.
AACTTAAGAAAGTTTAAATAAGTTCAAATATCCCATGTGATGTGTTTGCATGTGTTTAAAGAAGTTAATAAATTTCATTTAAGTTCAAGTTACCAAAAGTGTTTTATTCTAAAAGATTGACTCTTACCTGGATTTTTGAGGTCAAATTGTGTTGTGTAATTCCAACGGTTCCTAGAAAAGATAAAGTTATAATTCTTCGCAATTTTGGTTGAATTAAGAGATTAATTTACAAATGGATTTTAACAACTTGTAACTATTAAAGTTGTAACAGGTCATCAACCAGCCGCTTCGGAACATCTGGATAAAAACGGATCAAGATGCAGCCATTGCAGATTTGAAGAAATTAGATGTAAAGGTTGGTTCAAACATTAACAGCATGAAGATAAGTTCACAATTGATCTATATTTGTATTTGTGTGATTTATTATTGTAATTAGATAACTATCTTTGGAGAGGTCACGAAAATAACCCTGAGATCTTTGTAATTTTTATATGCTGATGTAAATTGAAAATTAAATTTAAGTTTGACAAACAATTCATTTTAATTTGTATTATTGGCGCAACTAACGTGAAGATTTATTTATTTTTATAACAAATAACATAACAATTTTTAATTTTGAGCTAGCCAAAGTAGGGCGATTATATAATTTAATTATTAATTATTTATAAACTTATTACACGGCAATATATATATATATATATATACCGGTTGAAGCTTTCATTCGTTGTTCCATAAGGACTAATACTAGCACGATGTTGCGCTATCATTCTGCGCAGAACTAATAGTTACTAGATCATTTCTTGACTACCCTCTATTGATAAAACTGTGAACTATTATGTGCTGCTTTACTTTTGGTTTATTCTAAACTGACTCCAGTACAACAGCGTGAATGTGGGATTTAAATTGCCGAACCTCGCAAGTTGATAGCTATTTCAATTCAGCCAAATATAAATACGTTACGTTTTGTATACAGGGGATATAATTAGGGTAATTCATCTTATATGACTAACATAATATATGTATAAATTACTAGAATTAAAAAAATACTCCCCTCTAAATTACAAAGTAAAACATATTTGGAAACAAGAGCTGATGCAAGAAATAAATGCAATCGTTAAATAATGCATATACAGGAGGAAAGAAACCTATGCACTATTATTGTTAATAATTACAGCGTTAAAGGCCACCTGGTACTTTCCAAAAATACAACTTGACTAATTATGTTATTACAGTAATTAATCCAAGCACTCGAAATAATGGGCAAGATTAAATATCAAAAGTCTGAAAGATATAAATATTCAACAGTCTTTTTATATGCAATATATACCTTTAATTAAAATTATCTTTCGTAAAATGGAATTTTTTGTTCAAAGGATGTAATTAATATAACTAAAAGAAAAGGCAAAGGCGTTTAATTTTGTGAAAGGTGTTACAATTACATTAAAACTCGGGAAAGCTGGAGAGGTAATGAAAAATTAATAAGTTTTCTACCTTAGAGGATCACAGGAAACACTTAAACTTTAATTATACGCTAGAGAGTCCCACACCGCCTTCTACCAGGGTGCAGTGACACGCAGTTTTAAGCACTTTAATAGTTCGATTGCTATCTAACCATTTTCGGTGTTAGAATAAGATATTAGTTCTCGGTAGCACATAATATAACGGTTAGGCCAAATTTGGAAGTGCAGCACATGCCCAGAAAGGAACTAGAAGTATTACGAACCCCTCATGGAATACATAGAAATGATCCCCGCGTTGACACCGAAAGGCATGTACTGCATTAATAATTGAATCACGTTCAGGTTGCGTAATTCTTGTGCACAAGTTCTCAGATGTTCTCAGACATTTCCAAATCTCACCTAAGGCTCAATTAAGTCTTGTATCTGTGGTTTGCTAGATTCTGAGTAATACGATTCGCCATACAGCAACCGCAGCTTCAATGATTGTGTTGTTGCTGAAGACCGGTTGAATAATTTAATATTATGCAGTATTGTTATTCGTTAACGAAGATGCTGGAGATGCATTGTAATCTTAAGTTGTATTTATAGGGAAGCTTTTCGAGTGCAGCCATTGGGATATTAGTCATTAAAAGATTTCCAACTTTGTAACGAATATTTCCCCAAGCAACAATGGTTAAAAGGAAAAATAAAAATGTGTTCTTTGTTTGATTCTTGTAAAGGTTTTTGATTATGTACCGGGATTTAGAAAATGGAAGCTTAGAAAGCTTTACTGAATGGAATAACCTATAACATTTAGTAATTTAAAATGGAATCTAAAATCTGTTCTGGATGTAGAACAAATTTGTTCTTTTATATTTTACCAAACGCGATCGATGTAACGGCAACAAATAATTACAATATACAGGATGATTTTAAAAGTTGTGATGATTTAAGGATCTAAGACGATCAAAATAGAGTTACATTACTGTGTGTAACTCTGTAAGCCTTTTTAAACTCAAATTAATTTTTTAACGTCTTCCGGCTCCACATTTCTTTGGCTTTAACACAACGCAACGGAAGTAGATTTACATGGTAACTCAAAATTCATATAAATGAAATTATCTTCAAAGCTGATACATTAAGCCTGTCTCTGTTATTTTTCTATTTAAACAAGGTTCTTAAGATATGGAAAAACAAAAAACAAGACCACACCATGACTTTTGATTATGTCATATGTGTCACCGGTGATCTATAGTCTTACTCTCCCATTGGGCCATGTTGCTCGAACCAGAACCTAAAATCTATACTGAACCTAGAACAAATTCGTTCTTTTGCATTTTTTTTGACACATGATCCCTGTTGAATCTAATAACTGTAACAAATAACTTAAAATACATAAGATGCTTATAAAATTAGGGACAATTTAAGAATCTAAAAAATAGAGTTACTTTACTGTTATGCTGTAATTCTGTAACCCGTTTTGAACTCATATTCTTTTTTTTATTATCTTACGGTTCTAAATTGTTTATACTCTAACAGATTCATAATGCAAGTACACTTTCATGGCAACTTTAAATGTCATATAAATGAAATTGTTGCTAAAACTGTTATATTAAGTCTGTTTCTGATATTTTTGTATACAAAACGAGTTCTTTAAGATATGGAGAGATCCGTTCGGGCGTTCGAGTAGGGTGGTCGCGTCTAGAGGAGCTCCGCTAAATAACTGCAAATAAGCTTATTAAATCTATTAAAGTTATTTAATGGATCTGTAGGCCACATACCTGCGTTTTGTTTAGATTATAATAAATGTATGAGAGCGTATGAAAGTTTAGCACAAGGGGATAGGCCTTGACCAATAAAGCGGGCCGACAAGAACGTCGGCTCAACTAGAAATCGAATTCTGGGAATATGGTCACAAATTTCAATCGAAGATAATAGGGGCGAGTAGGGCTAATTTTGAACACATGCCAGATGGTAAAAATTTGACTTTTGTAATGCATTGCGTGTAAATCTACAGCATTTCATTGTGAATCAGACAGCAATACCATGATTTTATGAGTGTAGCCACAATTATAGATTATGCAAATAAGATGTAGGAATATTGAAAACTTTGGTATTTCTATTAAAATATCTTCATTTCAATATTAATTTTAATTATAATTGTGAGCATTCCAGCGTATTGCAGGGTTATCATTAAAAGCAATGTAAACATTGGCAATATTATTAGTTTTGTGCGATTCACATAGATGCTGGAGATTGCCAATACTATTAATTATTTCATTTATATGAGTAGGATTATTTATTATCGTACTCAGGGATAGTTTACTCATCCAAGGGGCCAACACAAGAAAAGTTAACAATCGAGGTTAAAGCAAAATCCAGAATATTTCACATTTAACAATAAAGCAGAATATATTAGGGACAATTAAGGTCTAGGCCAGTGTTTTTCAATCTTTCTCAAGGAGTAGCACACTTGATTGAAAAAAAAATTCGTGACGCCCTTGACCAGCGGTGGATCTAGAATTTGAATAAGGGGGCGTGCTAATGGGCCAGATGAATTTATCGACGGCACAAGAAATTCTAGAAGGGAAAACAATAACGAAGCGGCTCACCACATTAAGACTCAAATACTGGGCACATATCTTAAGAAAACCTATACAGCAAGCGTATTCCATGCAAACAGAAGAAAAGAAGATCGGAAGACCATGCTGCACGTGGAATACATCATTGGAGAGGGACATCCAAAACACCAGCATACCTAAACAGACATGGGAGGAATGGGCACCAAGAAAAGAGGATATCCGAAGAGAGGCAAGAAGAATCTACGCACTAATGGAAGAATCCGATCAAGAATAGACTGAAGAAGAACAGGCTAACGGGGAAGAAAAGAAGAAAGAAAGTGAGGACGGGGAAAACAACGGAGAAGGAACGAAACATGCACCAGCGGGAAAGAAAACGATGCATATCTAACTGTCAACTGCAGAGGGGAAGATTAGGGAAAAGAAGGAAGTACAATCCAGAAGCGAACTACCAACTAAGTGGTAAAACACTGGAACTAAGTGCGGTAAATATTAAGTAGTTAATTAGCTACTAGGAAACTAAGATAGGAGCAATCTGTCACCCTAAAACAATAGCCAAATAAGACATACGTGCAATGTAAAACTTGAAACCAAAGCTATTAGGATCGAAGGGTTAATCGCATAAAGGACAGTTTAAATAAGGTTGGGAGTAAATATTAAGAAGTTTATTAGTTATTAGGAAACTAAGATATTTGCAATCTGTAACCTTAGAACAAGAGATAGATGTACAATAAGAAGAAGAAGTTATTAGGCTCAAATGCATAATCGCATAACGGTCTCGGTTACCCCATTGTTGCAGCAGCGGTGTCTTGCGGTATGCATTGCAGACATCAGATCCCACCCTATCGTTTAAATTCCTACCCACCTACTGGCATGGGGTGGGCCTGGCGTAATCCAGGGTCGACCCTTGAGTCAGCTCCATGTCAGATGATGATGATGATGATGATGATAAAACTAGCTCTTTAAGATATGGAAAAATAGTACATAAAAGTCATACACGTACGACTTGTTTCATTCTGTCATATGGGTCATCGGTGACCTATAGTCTTACTCTCTGATCGAGCCTTATTGCTCAAGCCTGAATTTAAAATCTATACTCAACCTAGAACAAATTCGTTCTTTAGTATTTTTTTAAACGTGATACATGTCGACTCCAATAATGACTAGGTGCTAATTTGCAGTATACAGACTGTACGATAAAACACAGAAATTATTAAAAAATAAAAGTAAAACATTAAAACCAAAAAACTGATTTACATTCCTATGCGGTACTGTAATCCTGTAAGAATACATTTTTAAAAGTTTTATTAACATGAACCTTTTTCATTGTTTTCCGGTTCTGAGTCGCGTTGATTCTAATACATTCATGGTGTATCTATACTTTCATAAATTAAAATTTCATAAAAATTACATTATTATGAAAGCCCTTAGATTAAGTCCTTTTCTGATATTTTTCAGTAAAAAGCAGGTTGTTGAGGCATAGATTAAGAAAATTTAAACTAGGTAAATTTTAGTACCAGCTCAACTTTGCACAAGACGTCTCAGATGCACTTATTCCTTAGATTTAATTCCATGTGGGTCACCGGAGACCTTTCCCTCCGATCGGACCTTGTAGGTCACCGGTGACCTACAGTCCTACATGGCCTACTAATTGGTAGTTTGCCAGATGAGTTTCTATGATTTATTTCCTGTACAAAAAAGTTGCAAGTGTTAGAATATTATATATATATATACGATTGTAGCTTTATTTAACGATTACTTTACCGATTACTGACGCAATAGCATAAAGATTGAAACAACCATATTATAGTAAACACAATAAAATAGTACATAATACCACTTTTATGTAATATCATAATAGGTAATAAAGCATTAAATATCAAATATTTAAAAAATACAGATACTTCCTGGGTAGGCTGTATAAATTAAATTTTATTATCTTTCGTTTTCTGTTTCCTTTCGTATTGCCAGGATAATGTTTTTCTATTATTTTCACGCGATTTTTACTGATAATTATTTTACCAAAACACTTCTTCAACATATAAACATCTAGAATACTACGTAAATTGTTATAATAACTTAACTGAAATATTCTTGAGGAGATTTTAGACCTACTCTATTGAGTAATATAAGATTTTTGCTTATGTCTTTATCACATTAAGTTCGGCAAAATGCTTTCACAAATACATAACATATTTGTTTAATTTTACGAATGATGCTAATATACGTATATATATATATATATATATATAAACAGTAGCGTACCGCTAGAGTCTGAGATTTCTAATTAAAGTCCTGAAAATGCCAAACCCCTTACAATTTATTAAATTATGCCGTTAATTAACAATTTTTTGAGGATTTACTCGGCTTGTACCACAGACAAATAAACACTGTGTGTGTTTAATTGCCTATGGTTGCACTTATAGTTGCTGATTATTTCACATCTACGGAATTTGGAAATTTTAAAGCAACTCTGCTGAAAATCATGTTTCATATTTCTTCAGGACCCATATTTCTTATTATCTGAAATCCAACCTGCAACAGTGGCGGCTCGCCAAGTGATGCAGGTGAAGTGCCTCTTCATGTAAAATTTTCATTCAATTGCGAATGTTTATTTAAATTACATAACAAATTATTTATCGGCATTACACCTATTAGGAGTCGTTTATTTATGGCATACATATTCGTAGACACAATAAGGTTAGTGAAAACAAACACATTACATTTTTTTTGTCCACTTGTATTTAAATTTTAAACGCAGTCCGTCGAGCATGAACACAGTGACCATAAAAAATCTTACCTACAACACTCGTGCAATTGTAGTGAAGAGTCAACCTCAGACGTATTTTAACTCTGCACTTATATCTCCGTTGCCATGGTAATGTCTACGTCAATATTTACATTTGGTTCACGGTGAATAGCGCAAGTGAAAAGTTCAGTCGCAATCAGCCGCTGACCTACATGTTCGGATTTGACCGTCGGTTTTTAAACGGTTTCAACAATTTTAAATTCGCATTTTTAGCTGTAGTATTTAATGATATTTTCTCTCTCACTGACATATTATTTGATGTTCTCTAAAAGAAATCATTGGATATTAATTTATGTGTTATAAAAATAAATAAAACTATTGAATTATTAAAGAGGAAAGGGAATGACGATTTCTTTGATACACTTTTCGAAATGACTAACGAAATAGAAAAAACACAAATCGATATTTCTAAACGCCCTGAGCGGGAACACGCTAGCCTTACAAGTAATGATATTAAAAGAAAATATAGAATTTTATTTTATGAAGTACTGGATCATACTGTAATGGAAATGGAAGTAAGGTTTCAAGACTGCGATAAGTTGTAATTCACGTCTTTGGCTGATACTACGAAATTCGAACAATATGATCCGTGTTTTCCGTTTTAGGTCAATTTTATGGCAAAATATTTACAAAAAGTCAGCGTCTTAAAAACGAATTAAATCTTCTTTATGCCGATGAAAGTTACCGCAATCTACAGACCCAAGAATTACTAGAAAATTTCAATGAGAACAAAGAAATTTTTACCGAAGCCTACAAATTGTTTTGCCACATATTAACTATTCCGTCGACAAGTGCATCAGTGAAAAAAAGTTTTTCCTGCGTTAAACGAATATAAACGTACTTAAGAAATGCAGTATCTCAAGATAGGCTTTCCTCTTCGGTAAATATTTCAATTCAAAGAAAGAATTAGAATTAGGAAAAAATCAACCATTTTATGAAGACATAATAAATAATTTTGCTGCATTAAAGGACAGAAGGATAGACTTGGTCTGCAAAAACTAGGTAACTTGAGATTGAATTATATTTTTTCTATTTGTTATTATTAAGGTTTATTTATTAGAAAGAAAGTTTAATTATATATTATTATATATATTTAATTATATTTGGTCTAAAGACTACGTACATGAAATAGTGGCCTCACATCGTGGGACACCCTGTGTATTAAATATATAAAAACAGCAAAATAGTACTTGTGTTTTGTTTTCTGATATAACATTCTACTACTACTGAATTAAAAACCCACAAAAATTTAGCAATCTAAAAAATATGGAATTTTTCTACATTTAGGAGTTAAAAAATAGTGCAGATAGTTTTCTAGAAAAACCTATTTTGTAAATTTTCAACGTTAATCACTTTTTATTTCTTTAATAGTAATATTTGAAAACTGGTGGAATCGCAAACAGATGAACAGAGAAAAGCAGAAATCCAATTTGGAATATTTCATATTGACAGAATGTGTAAGTATGAACATTTTATAAGAATCGTTATAGGAAATCTACAGATTCTGCTTCCACATTCTCATGTTTTATTTATGCAACGAAAGTAAATTCAGCTAACGCAAAAATTATGCTGCGAAATCTTTCCTTAATTGTTGGGTTCACTTCACGAGTCTAAGAATTAGGGGAAAGTTTCTGAGGAAAATATACTGCTAATCAGATAGAAAGTTGTTGACAGTAAATGTTAAATATGTGCCTCCACCGACACCGGAAAGTCATTTCAAGTTTATTCTGTTTTGGCCCAACTTCGCAAAACACAATCTGTTGAAGAATTAGGATGTTTGAAATAAATCAAAATTTAAAAATTTTAATTTGTTTTTGTTTTATGTTTTCAAATTAATGTGATTTTTACCAATATAATTACACCAACCATTTTTCTTCAGATTACATTTTATTCCATTGTGTTACAAAAATTACAAACTACATAAATATAATTATACTGCACAAGCGTTATAAATTACACGTAATTTTTGCTTCATAGATCACTGAAAGAAATGGGACTTAATGAGAAAACCGAGGCAAGTTTGTGAATGACGAGCAATGGTTATCGATCTGTGGAAGTTCATTAGGGTTAAGGGTTGTTTAGGGTGTACTGGAACGTGTTACCAAGGTAAATCCTCTGCTACTTGTCTGAGAACTTCCTCTAGATGCACCGCAAAAGGAAGTTATAATGAATAGCGCCAACATGCTTCTAGTTTGAAAGTCTGGAACTGTGGGCGAAAGAAAAAATATTAACAATTTCAATTTGGTGCAATTTTTAAGCTTGTCTTATTGGGGAACTACATTAAAGTTTTTAGCCCTACCTTTCTTAATCACATATGGTTTCTGTTCGTACAATTGTAAACTATGCATTTATTTAGACGTAAGCTAAAAGTGGTTAGACGTTATTAGGTTTATGATTTACACCTTGTATATACATATTATTGGAATCTATCACTTCTTAGTTTAAATAAATTATGAGATAAGATTATTATGTCATCGGCAATCGGCATTTGTGTATTATTATATTATATGACCTTTATAAGGTTTTATTCATATGTATTAAAGTCTTATATAAGACCAGGTCCGTTGTTGGAATATTTTCGACGAACCCGAAGTCTTAACGCGGCCGGTTTAGCGTAGACCCGTTTGAACGCAGGGACGGTTGGCGTAGAGCGTTTGGACGCAAGGACGATTTGGCGCAGGGACTATTGCATGCATTTGTTTGTTTTTTAAGTTATATATTGGTATTTATGTGATTTTAAATTGTTGAAATTGATATTTTACAAAGTTATTATTATGTAACAGTATAATAATATACTTGTGTAATAAATTTTAAAAATTATATTTTGTAATAAATTTATAAGCAAATTGTAATCACTCCCGGTGATAGAAAAACTACCAAACAAATACACTAGACATAACACGAAATAAAATACACTTATCAAAAGTTTATCTAAAATTAATAAAAATATGTACAAATGTGTCAATACTTTCATTGATATGCGGTATATTTTGAGGTAGAAAATAGTGATTTTCCGATGAAATAACATAAATACAACAATATTTTTGCATAAAAAATATTTAAGAATGTTTATTTTTCAACGTTTGGTAAAGGTATTTTTTATAAATCTGTTGCCTGATCAATTTGATTTATTAATAAAATTAGATAATGCAACAATATGATTAATAACACAAAACTTTTTATCAAATAAATCACACTAATATGTGTTTTGCGCCCAAACGTCCTTGCGCCCAAACGTCCATGCGCCCACAGTACGTGCGCCAAATCGTCTCTGCGCCTAAACAAGTCTGCGTCAAATCGGCCGCTCTAAACCTGCTGCGCCTAAACGTCCTATACCGATATTTTTGGCACTACTGAAATAAAAATTGCTCAACTTTTTTGAACATGTGGCGCATCACAAAACTTTGATATGTTTGATGGCACACCAAGCGGACGCTGCTTGGTGTGCCGTCAAACATATCGCCGCGATTGTTCTCATACATTATAATTATACAAAATTAAGTTGAGAACATTATACTAATAGAAAGAAATAAAATTATAAAATGAATCCAAAACAATCGGGGCTAAAGTAAATATATATCAAAACCGACAAAAAGTACAACTTATATACAGGATAGGCCAACTAATTTGTTTCCTTTTAAAAGTGGTTGTCCCAACTCATCACACATGCAACATGGCAACCATTATCACCTTTACATTAATTTAATTAAATTGATTAACGTTGTCTACTTATAAGTTATAAGTTATAAGTTATAACAATACAAAGTCGTACTGTCTCTTTACATAAATATATAGAAAGATACCTCTAAATAACGATAAAACTGATTAGTTGCTTATGTTATTATGCGGCTGCATCACGCAATTTATATATCAAGCGCAATCTAACTAAAAGTCCACCGACTGAAAAAATATTTAGAGGCCTTGCAACTTTAAAAACGAAAGTAAATTTATTAATTCTAGCAGCTGTAGGCCCAGGATTATTATGAACATGAAAAATTAACTAGCAGTGTTAGATAGAAGAATGAGAATCCCCATTTAAGCCATTTAACTAAGGTTGGCAATCATCACGGTTATTCGTACTTTGGAAGTTGCTGCTCTAAACAGCTGATTTCTGTTGCAGTTAAACCAAACCCTTAGACCCCGCAACCACGATGTTCTCCTTCCCACATTTCTTTTCCCCTTAACTTTCCCCAGGTGGTAACCTACAGTAATTGGTATTTCTCTCCTCGTAGTATATGTCCCAAGTATTGTAGTATTCTTTTCTTGATTTTTAGAAGTAATTATTTGGTGCATAAGCTGCATGTAAATGATTCTTGGAGAGGTTTATGTAGAGGATTTTGCAATTCCTTTCAGAATCAACTTCTTCTATATCCATGTTTTTTAAATTGTGTATTGTTTGGCAATGAGGCAAAATTACCCAAACAGGGGTGAAGTAAATAGGCAATAGGCAAATAGGCATAAATCGCACTATTAATACTATCGTTATTATCGCTTTACTTTTTGATTATTATTATTTTTATATTAACGTTCTAAGATTCGCATCATTGGTGTGAAAAGTAACTAAGGGCTTCAAACTCAAATGTGAAACATTTGGTGTAGGTGATTGCGCCATACGACATACGTTTTCGAATTGCCCATACACCAACGCCGTATGCTCGGGGTTGGCGTTAGTTTGTGTTTGAACTGTGATCTGCACGTGGCTTTAGAGATAGTAAATGAAAATTCCCATGTAAGTCAAAGAGATCTAAGCATAAATGTGAGTATTACTAGAGCTTTAGTTAGAGGAATTCTGAAAGCAAATGTTCATCCCTATCGTATTGGTTTGGTGAATTCCGAAAACGACCCGCAGAAAAGGCAGCAGTTTTATAATTTCTTTCATAATCAACTCTTCTTGGATCCATCTTTTTGTGTACTATTTAGCGACGAGAAACAATTCTCAAGCAATAGTGAAGTGAATAGGTGTAACTAGCACTATTACGCATAAGACTGGATACTGGATAGGTGTTACCAATTTTCAAAGAATTTTTCTATAAATGTTTGGTGTGGCGTATTAGATAATCATATTATTGGACACACGTGTTCCATGAAAATTTAACTAAACAATGTTACTTGGATTTCCTACAAAACATTTTACCTGGGTTGTTGGAAGATGTAGAACTCAATGTACGAAAAAAGCCTTGGTACCAACATGATGGTTGTCATGCTCACTACAGTTGGATTGGTAGGAATAACTTCAATAATGTATTTACATCCGTATCTACTAAGAAGTTGTGGTGTCACCCCTCTGGCCTTTTTTCTTTGGAGTACAATTACAGAAATAGTATATGGAACTCCTGTACTAAATGAGCATGTTTTACAAAATACAACACATGACACACTTGCTCGAGCCCGAAAACGAATTAGAAAATATATTTAGAGCAACAGCGTCTAAAGTAAGAATTCCTGTGAAGATGGCTAACCTCCGTTTTGAGGCAACACACCAAGAAGAAGGGAAAAATGTGCCGAGTATATGGAGACATTTTCAATATTTGCTAAACTAAACAAAACAGTTGCGCCAATGGGGTCCTCTTTTCTTATATACTAATACAATGAATATTAGTAAAACTGTTAATTACAATAGTAAAATATTAACTTGACTGAAAGTAGCTATGATCAATTTCTATATTTTAGAGAATTCAATAATCTCAGTTGCTGTGGTTCATGTATGTTGGATGGCCTCAACCACTGTTAAGGAAGGATGAGCTAGCTGGTCTACCCAGGATTTTTTGTTCTCATATTTAATTTTAAGATATCAATTTTGCATTACAAATTGCATGAATGTTTTCACAAACTCGAATACCTCCTTCAACTAAAGTTCAAAACGATACAAGCGTTATATCCGTATAATTCAATTTTAATGTCCTGCCTTATTATTAGTATTATTACCCTACTTCATCACCCTAGCCCCCACCACCACATCATCAACTCCAAACTTTTAAATGACAAGGGGGTCGAGTGATATATTTTATTTGTAAGGTTCTGTTCTTTATACAATCTGAACATTTTGTGCAATTCTGCGGAATCGTGTTACAGAAATGTCATTTTGATGTTTCCGATGCGTGTAGAAAATTTTCAAAAAAGTGTTGGCGTTATTACGAATTAATAAAGCAACAACACAAAATAATACTATTTAAGCAGTATTAATTGTAAACCACTGGAAAAAAACAGGTCAAAAAAGGCTATATATTATGTTCTCCTTCAAAAGCATAACACACGAAATAATCTAGTCAAATTGAGATAAAAATTATAACAAAATCTTATTTAGTATATGTCTGTAAAGACAAATTAATGTCAAAGTTTCAGTTAAACCTTTGGAACATGACTTAAATATTTAAAATTACCAGGTTTTCTTAATGGTAACGTCAAGGTTACATAATAAATTACATTTAAGAAACTATTAACTCTCGAGTAAGATAAATACATGCTTGGAGGAAAACTTTATCTTTAGAAAACACATTTAGTTTCTGTAGGAAACATATCTAAAGGATTAACGACGAGAAATTCTTGGAATTTTCAGCAAGCTCTAAATGGTTTTTCTTAACTTCAATTTATAATTAATAGAAAATATATTATAATATTAATCTAAATTTCATATAGGTTGTAATGTATTATGATTTAAGACAAAATCGAATCAAAATCGGAAGAGCAATTTTAGTTTAGTGTACAGCCACCGCTTCAACGACCTTTTAGTTTTTTAATCCGTTTTTATAATACACTATTAGCGTATATTTAAAGAGACAGAAATTCCTCTATTGTTACGCAGCACAAATGTTCTTCAAGATTATCCATACGGATTGTTGATTATAAACGTAAATATTCATACAGATATCGAAATTCGTTCGCTCTCAAAAATAGTAATAAAAAGTTGTGTAGATAAGTGGCTATGTAGACGTAGGCCTGTTGCTCCCAAGCGTTGTTAATGCCAGTACAGATGAATTGCGTTTTCAGCGAAAGAGGATATTAGTAGTAGCAATAGTTTCACAATTTTGTTAGGCAACGGTTTTTGCTTGCTGTGAATATTACTTAAATGTACGCTCAACAAATAAATATTTATTAAAATATACTTAACTTCTGTCGGCTCAATAACAGCTGGGAAGAATTATGAAGGTTCGAAGAAAAGGCTGCGCAGGACGAAAAACAAAGGGAGGTAGAGAAGAGTCAACAACGGAAGTCTACAATAGGCAGTGTTGTGGGTAGCTAGGCCTACGCTTGCATATCTTTGGCGTAATAACTAATTAATAGCATAAGGTCGATGATCACATATGAGTTTATCCAACGGGATTTTAAATTATTTTTGAAAATTGGAATTAATCAGTTTTGGGTACTTTATATTCGCTTGTTTGTGAGTTCATTACTGCTGCTTGTTTGGCTAGGCAATCTACCTTATCGTTTTGCGACAACTTAGAATGGCCTTTAATCCAGACTATTTTGGCTGTTTTATTGATAATATTCATTTCCTTACAAATATTCAAGATTTCAGCTATAAAATAATCTATTGCTTTTTTTTCCTATGTACTTGATCTTCTCCACGGCGCTTTTGCAATCTGTGAAAATAACAAATTTCAAAGATGAAAGAGAAAAACAGTATTTAATTGCTTCTTTGATAGCTATAACTTCTGCGGTGTTATTAGACACAGAGGCTGGTAATTGAATCAGCTTATAGGTTTTGAGATTAGAATGGAGAAATGCACAACCCGCTTGATGGTTATACTTCGAGGCATCAGTAAAAATTTGTTCATAATCCCTCCATTTAGAATTTAAATCGCTTCGAAACGATGTGTTCCGATCAGATTCTGGAATATGTTCGTACCTTGTTTTTAATTCTGTTCTTATAAGTTTTGAGATTGGAATGGAGAAATGCACAACCCGCTTGATGATGATATTGTTTTAGTATGTTAGAAATTACTAGTTTTGTACCCATATTTGATTCATTTTTTTGCCAAAATATCCACTCTAACGTTATCGTATGCCCCTTTTACGTATTTAAAAATGGCTGACGTCCCTTTTCTAAATCCGTATTAAGAGATTGGTATTACTTCATTTTTTCTAGCCGGTGTTACAGTCTGTTTTTAATTAAACTTTTATATGTTTTAGCCACACAGGAAGCCAATGAAATTGGCCTGTAGGAGTCACTACAGGTTGTTGGTTTATTAAGTTTACAAACTGGAACAACTATATAATCCTTCCAAGTATCAGTTAATTTTTCCAAATAGAATTTAAAATTGTTAGCAATTTAATTTTAGCCCTTGGTGATAAATTTGTTAACATTAAATATTGAATATTATCTGCTCCTGGTGATGTATTACTACTTCTAACTTGAAGGGCTCTAGAAAGTTCTTGTGTAGATGGGGTTGTCAGTTCATTGTCTTCCACAGTTGGAGAATTGTTGAATTAAAATTCAAAATAAGGATCTATCCAAGGTGGTACTAATATAGCATGGAGTTCAACAGTCCATTTACCCCAATTTGATGAAATGCTTTACTTTCGATTTTTGAAATTACGAAGGTTAACCCAAACCTGTTTAACGGAGACGTTTTTGTTTAAAGACTGATAATACTGCCTCCAGCTTTTGCATTCTGCTTGTTTGGTGGTTCTTTTGGATATTGCGTATTTTTTACAATTTAGAAGATTTATACCGTTCGGAGTTGTCTTGTACTTCTGATAATAAAATTTTCTATCTTGGATAGCATTTTTGCGGTGTTCACTCCACCATGGTTTTGCATTCTTGTACAAATGTTTTCGATATTACTGTTGAATTTAGGAATTGATAGTTGTGCAATTTCATTAATAGTTTCAAAGAAAGTTTCGTAATTTTGACAGTCGGTGTTTGATATTAAATCCTCGCTTTTGGCATAGAATTCGTTCCAATTAGCTGTATTAGTATTCCATAACTTGTGCGACTTTGAACGAATAAAATTAATTCTAAATTCGCATGTTAGCAGAATGGGAAGATAAGTTGAACCTGACGGATCAGAATGGGTCTTCCACATGATAGCATGAACTATATCAGGTGTGCAAAGAGTAAGATCTATTGCATTCTTGTGAGAATCTATTCCTCCTACAAGTATTGGAGACTCGTTATTTAAATATATTAGATTATTTATGTTAATTGAATCCGTTAAAACTTTGCCGTTGCGAATCTTCAAACTCACATCCCCAAGAAAAATTCTGGGAGTTGAAGTCACCAGCTATGATGCAAGCTTGGAATTGTAGAGAAAAACAGGTTCCATTCAACTAGCGGTTTGAGGTCGGATGTATATGTAAACCGTATTTATTGTTGATTTTCAATAATATTCGTTTATGCATTAAATTTGGAATATCTACTGTCTACTGGATTTCTGTGTATGGTGTATTTGAATGAACTAAAATGGCAACACCTGCATTACTGTCATTACGATCTAAACAAGCGACATTGTAACCGGAAAAATTAACATACAATCCTGATTTGAACTAAGTTTCAGAGAGTACTACAATGTGTATTTCATGATCCACGAGTAATTGTTCTAGGTTGATCTCATTCTATATACCCGATCTACAATTTCCCTGCAATATATTTTTATGATCCATTAAAGTGGTAAGTTTGTATCAACGGCTTCGAAGCTTGAAGCCTACTATTAATTATAGTCGTACTAACCTCCCGTTTGCTTGGCAGCTATTTATGTTGCTAGGGGTATTCATTGTAAAATTCCTTCATTGCTTTAGGGAAGATTGCGAGTGTAAATAGGAGTTTAATTACAAAAAATTATAGTCAAAAGTTCTTCTTGCCGAATCTCATATGAGTTATTTTTCTTCATAGATTTTACTATATAATTGACAAATTTAAATACTTTGTTCGTGATAATACGATTAATATCTTCAGTTTGTGCTTTCGCATAGAAATTGTGCGAATTTTGGTAATGAGGATTTTTTAAAACATTGCCCTGCAAATTGGGTCTTATGGTATAGAATTTACAAGCTTTTTATGGATGGCTGCTGTAGAATCTGATCGAGCCATTTTTGTAGGATTGGGGTGGATGGACAGGTTTGTCAATAGCTTTTCGCTTAGGTGTTTTATTCGAGAAATTGAGACATCTTGCTGATAAGTGCGTAACTCATCAGATTCATGTGATTGCAGCGATTCATTGTTAGCTGTTACAGTTGCAAAACTTTGATTCGGAACCATTTTAGACACATCATTGCATGAAGAATTATTAATGGATACGAATTATTTTATCTGTTTTTTCCTTCTGAATTCCCGGCAGTTTTTAAATTGAGTAGTTAAATGTTTATCATTACAATTAAAATATTTAGGGGGAGGAGGTTTCGGACAATCTTTTGAATTATGGTGTTCACCACAAGAAACACATCTTGCAGCGTCCTTACACTGTTTGCCTATATGATCAAAACGAAAACAGTTAAAACAGAGTAATACCTTTTGAATATAGGGTTCAACATCTATTCTCACTTGGTTAATTATACATAATTAGGGAGGATTTGAGATTTGAATAAAACTATGATCATTTGGGTGGGAATAAACCGCGTTGTACCGTCTTCTTCTATAAATTTGCAATGAAAATCAAAGGGGACTATTTTGATTTTAAAGTATTCATTCGAATACTTTACGGAAATACCGCGAATTACTCCTTTTCTGTACAGCAAAAAGTTTGGGATATATGCATCTAAATTAAATTTACTTAAAACAGATGATGTTAGTAAAACATTTGAACCAATTGTTTCAATATTTTTGATTTTATTATCTAACTCAGATAAATTAAAATAATGTCTCCTAATTTAATACCCCCGCTGTTGGCACTCACTGTTAGTGAATAAAAATGAGGATGGGTTTAGTTCTAACTATTTAAAATAACTATTAAAGTCGCTGCTTCGAAAACAC
The DNA here is from genome assembly GCA_014611495.1 of Limonius californicus. Classification (NCBI taxonomy): domain Eukaryota; kingdom Metazoa; phylum Arthropoda; class Insecta; order Coleoptera; family Elateridae; genus Limonius; species Limonius californicus. The sequence goes on from JABXWE010012506.1 coordinate 57,622, forward strand.
TACTTATTCTGTTCGCTGCCACACTCGGACTGATAATGGTAACAAAATTGAACGAAGCTTCCTCTTGCCAGATTTGAACGGTTGTCGATGTTACAGAAATATATTTCTTTTAAAACTCATTAATCCAAGAGGTGGGTTTTCAGGCGATAATATTTTTCCAATCGAGTTTAGTTTCCGCTTTAAAGTTCTTCGTGTAGATACGTGCTCTGCCTGTAATATCCTTAATATCAAAATTTTATCTGCTGACGGTTAGAAGCGGAATACTGTCTTGGAACTTCATTAGAAAAGAGAAGAAAGAGTTTTACTTTTAAAACAGATTTTTGCACATTTTAAATTTGTGTTGGGCATAAAGAGGAATCTCCAAGAGTTGGCGAGTAACTAAAGTCACTCCAATATTTAAGAAAGGAGATCTAAAGCCTCGCAAAAGAGAATAACTTAGTATTTTAGTGTATTAAATGGCGAGTATAACTTCTACACCAAAACACCAAATACTCGTTTAAAAACTGTAACAGATTTTTTACTCTTAGAAGAGCAATATGGTTTTCGAACATCTCGTTCCTGCATTGACTATGTGCTAATGTGAACCTCCAGAAGCGTCAATGTCCTATCCAACTTGCCAACAGCTTACAAATTTACAATCTTTATACATTATACGAAATACCGAATCGTACCTGATTTGTAAAATCGTCATAGTGAAAGTTTTATCGCCAATAAAGATGTCCGACAACGGTTCACCTATACTTTTTTATATATACGAAAATGGTATCCTGCGAAATTGAAAAGCTAACAGTCCCTCGGGAATCTAGTGGAGGAGAAGGTTTACATTAATAATTTATTATTTGCAGGCGACTTTGCAATATTAGAAGGCAATGAAGACGACCCCATTTGCATGTTATCATCTGTCCTAAATACGTGTAAACTATGTTCTTATTTTTTTATAGCAAAAGTGAAACAATGGCCTTTCACGGAAAAGATCCAGTTGGACTAAAATATGTATTGATGGTTTAAATATCAAATTAGTTAATCAATTCAACTATCTTGGACGCGACACTGGTTATGATACAAATTACAATACAAAATAAGATCCCTAAGAAACAAAGCCAGGAAAGAAATGCTGATAAAAAGTTTGACAAGACTATAGCACTATTTGTAACGATGTACGGCTTCAAGACTTGAGTTCTGGAATTAGAAGAATCTACGAAATACGCTTTCTAAGAGAGGTTACAATCGAACTGTTATAACTAGATACTACCTTTGGCTATATATAACGAATGATATTACGACATTAGAAACGCTTTAAAAGTATCAGCAGTAAATGGCACCATCGACCAGAACAAAGAAAAATGGAAATCCCATGTATAAAGAACGGAGCACGTATACTCAAAATAGTCTACCGCCCCATGGAAGAAAAGACCTTGCTAGAACCAGGAAATAAATGGATCAACTTGAAGCAAAAACGAGCTAAAAGGCCTAGTCCTGCAGAAAAAAAAAGAAGAAAATTTAGCAAAAGTTTTGCAAGGAGATACTAAAAACGTTGTATCTTACCGCACTCAACACAAAATTTATTCTCTACAACTAACTTATTCCGAAACGTACTGGTCGAGACAATATCTTGTAGTATCTTAGCAGTTGAAAATTCTGTTGCCCACAAACGAACATCCATATATGTATTACAGCATAAAAACCAAAAAGTTCTTGTCATATATATATTTTTGACGTTACTGACCAAGGTTGGTTATTAAATATATGTATTAAAAAGTATAAATTTTTTGCATGTGAAAGGGATTTTAAATAACTAAAAAATAAATGTCGATGATAACAGGCAGTGCCAACACAACTGATCTTTTTTGGCAATATTAGGCTTCCGCAATTGGTATTCTATGAATACATAAACAATATATGAAGGTGCTTTCTAAATCTATCGCGTCATATATTTAGCCTTCTCTATTAAAATGATAATAATTTACAACTAATAAAAAAAGTTATTTTATTAATCCGGAAAACAGATTCATGGTATTTCTGCAATCGAAATCATTCTAAAATCTAGACCAGATTTCTTACCTGCGTATAAAGTAAGGTGCATTACAGTTATACTTTCATACTTTGACAAAGATTTAAAAAATATTTCAACTTATTTCTGACAATCCTAAGATGTCTAAGAACATGTAATTTTGATATATCATGTTAAAAGGTGACAATAGGAAACACTAACTTTAGCCTATTTTGACTCACTTTAAATTTTAGGGAAAGTTGGGATTCAGTGGTGTTGCACGTGAAACTCGCGTTCTAGCCTCGCTGTAGCTCGTCTCATGCTGTGAATCTTGTTTCTTAAGGTGGTTTCTTGTCTTATGAAATCAGTAATATTTAATATTTCGTATTTTTGTAATATTCTAAATAATATAATTTCTATAATAGAGAATTCTAAATTTTGTAATGTATCAGATTTCAGTAAGTCATCATGTACTTCTTATAGTTTTCCAACTGTAGTGTAGCGAACTCAACTTGAATAAACGTCACCCCTAAACTAGACGTAGTATGCCACAGGTCTGAATATACAGTCTTCTGACTTGTAGAAGTGGGTATCAGTGGGTTTGCTTTGTTACCAAACTATTCTGTAAAATTTCTAAACAGACAGAATGTTTTTCTTTAGCACGTCTGTTATATTTTCATTTTAAACATTAGGGGTGGGATGGTGGTAAGCATCGATGAGTAGTTGTAGGTCTAGATGGACAAAAGTATATTATCACGATTTCTGAGATCCAGATCTAATAGCCATATTTGCTAAATTGATCATTTAGTCGATCATGAAATGACATGAATGGGGCATTATGCCACCGATATACATTTGAGATCGTCTTTGTCCACACACGGATGCACTCTATATGTCTCAGGATTTCAAGCTCCAGAAGATCAACTCATAAATATTTACATCTGAGGACTAGCAGTTTTGGGAAATTCGTTCGTGAAGAGTAGATTTTACTCTCTTCTATAAAACCTAAATCGGCCGTCGTTGACTAGGCTTCTGGTGCGTACGCAGGAGAAGGCTAGTGACCATGATCTGTCAACAGGACTACTACTGCATTAAATTGCTAGCTGCCTATATTTGGAAAATGTTAGGTGTGTTAACTATTCTGGAATAAGTGGTTTGTCTTGTCGCATCCTCGTGAGTAACGTGGAACTGTTGTTGAATTGGGATCAAAACTGTTTCCTACTGTATACTCTGCACAGTTACATCAGATTACATTACACAACTGATATGATAGATTTTAGCATGATAGAATCTCACACCTCAATCTTTTGAGCACGGCAGAAATAATACAGTCACTGCAAATTCTTACGACAAAACCAATTCTTTTAACTGAACTTAACAATGATCACGTACATATAACCAAGTATACTACTAAGAGCCGGTCTTTCAATGTTCCGATGAAAGTCTTCGAAAGTTGTCAGGCGATATAAACTAACCCCTAGGATAAATCTACCCGACAGCGTTGTTGCGTCGTTCAATATAACTTCTCCTGTTGGTTAGATATCGGCCAAATTCTTACTGATTAACTACCTCTGGGTCTAAAGAATGTGTGGCAAGTTCCGTACAATGGTGTGCGGAAAAGAAAACCTTATCTTAAAAGCAGTGAGTTAAACAAAGACACCTGTAGTTTGTTTACTAAACGCCAGGGGGGGGGGCGTGAAGAACGTCACTCAACGTCACGTGCCGTAATTGGTAGTAAAATATGGGATTTAAATTTGCAATTGTATGTGTAACCCTTACAATCATTTTTTCTGCGGTAACTTTATTAACGCTACTAATTCCACCTACAATAATATAATATAATGAACCGCTTGCATAAAGTTTCATAAAAGTAACTGCATCACGGGTGTTACACCATGCTTTATGAAATGCAAACAATTTCGTGTAAATAACTGTATAATACTTTATTATTTGGTGTAACTTATTGGAATTTCTTCTAGTAATGTTTGAATGGTGGTCTTTTATATTTAAATCTTCGGAAAAATTTTAATTATCAGAAAAATCAAAATGATTACGCCAATAATTTTGCGGTCTGAATTTATATGACTAAAAATTTCCGCTTCTGCAATTTGTGTAATTGTGTATTTATTACTTACTACACCAGAAAAATAGTATTAATCACTTTATTTACATTTAAATCCGTTCAAAATATTTCTTATGACCTCGTACACACTCGTAGCTGCCTTATACTGCCGATATAGTACTGTCGGCTGCTTAAACTGCCCGATAATTTTAATTCTATAAAATAAGTAAACTAACCTCTGACGTAGACTATCGCACGATTGAAAGACTGAAAATACCGTAACAAGAAGAATAAATTTTCTGTTAGCTTGTCTAGAACTTCATTGGAACATTGAAGGACCGGCTCTAAGACGGAACAACTAGCTATCCTGCAAAAAAGACTGTGCAGATTCTATGGGAAATATTTGCTAATCTTTAGATTTTCCATTTCAGAGATACGCATAACTTCTGCAAGGTCCCGTAACTTAAGGGATTTTTATTTCTAGAGATACTCAAACAACAAAGTTTGTGAGACGAGTCCGTTCAACTTGGCTGAACTAAAATAAATGTTCCAGAAGACTGACAAGAGATAAGGGTAATTACACCCGTAACTTTAAATCAAGTTTTCCAGAACATGAGATTACGTCTGCAAAGGTGCGTATATGTATACCGATGGTCAACATTTAGAGGATATAAGTTTTTAATAGGAAATGCTGTAATTTGACTTTTCTATTTTTATGATTTTCTGTAATAAAATCAATCAAATACAACAAAGCTCAAGATTTTAATAAAAAAAAATGTTTATTTATATCTTTATATAAAAATTGCCGACCAAGAACTGAATATCTTCAACATTAACAGTATACACAATCAAAACTGCGAAACAAATGTACTGCTTATATATTGTTAATGTAAATTGCTACCTTTTTTGGTCGTTTTCTAAAGTAGGCAACCAGTCGGAAGAAGCAGTAGTAGTACCGGAAAAATCAAGAACTAGGTAGTTTTTACTTTCCCATACCTTATAGGTATAGGGTAATTACTTTCCCATACCTTATAGGTATAGGGTAAGTATTGAATTCATGAAAATTTTCGAAATCGAGATTTTAACGGGTATATCCGTTTTGGGTCTCTAGGAGCCCAAAAAAGTGGTTTTTTAAAAATGTCTGTCTGTGGGTGGGTATGTACGTATGTACGTACGTACATATGTATGTATGTGACGCTCCTACAGCCGAAAGTATTGCTCCGATTTTGATGCGCTTTGGAATGCGGGGGTGTATCGAAAATTCATCGCAAAAATAAGCTTTTCAAAAAAATCCGAAACCGGAAGCGGAAGTTACGCATGTTTTTCTGGTATCACTTTTTTCGTGATTACAATTTTGAAACTTTTATCGCGGATAACGATAGAGGGTCATAAGGCAAATCTGTTAGTTTTTTGCCGAACTCGCTAGCTTTAAACTGAAGGGCGCTATTATTTTTTGAAAATTTTGAGTTTAACGCCCAATTACTCGAAAACGGATGAATCGATTCAAATGATTTTTTATTTTCTGAATAGTATATGAAGGGTAAAATGAGGTGATATAAAAAGTTTTTTGAAAAATTATAAGGGGCCTAAATTACGAATTTTCAAAATTTTGGAAATTTTCAAAAAATTATTTCTCAAAAACTGCTCCAAGGAATTTTTTTTAAATTCATATGTCGATAGACCTCGCAAGGGGCTATCGATACGTTTTTTGAAGAACTCCGTAATTTTCCTGTGGCGCCCTCTACGAAGCTTGGAAGTTTGAAACTTCAAACTCCTTTAATTAATAAACGAAAAAAGATAGAAAGCTGGGGTTTTCACTGAATCGCTCAGTACGTAATGGAGCATATGAATATGCAAAGAAATATTACACTCGTGGATATATGTAAGCGCACCGGCCCCTCCCCCCTCTTTTTTAGAAAAATATTTTTTTTATTCTAACGGTTATTTGTTTGCGTCAAAGAATCTTTTTCCGCAAAAATAAAAAAATCGATTTTTTATGCCCTACAAAATATAATTTCCAGGGACAGAAAATATTACCTCGGTAGCAATAGCGATCGGTACTAGTTAGACCGCGCGACGGCCTAGCGGTACGGACAGCCCCGCGCACTTTGGTTCAGAACCATTGCCATACTGTCGCGCTACA
>JABXWE010012508.1:0-50687 GCA_014611495.1 Limonius californicus
ATAAACAAAACATCTAAAATTGCAGGAACATGTATTTAAAAAAATAAATAGATAATTTGAACATTTTAACATTGGCAGGATATGATTGAAATTCATGGTTGGTGAAGGTTTAATAAAATATTTAAAAAATAAAATAGTGTTGTATAACATAATTGTTGGTATAGAAACTATCATGTGGTATTTTAAAAATTAGAATAATTTGTAATCTTTAGCATTGTCATATAAACATATTTGAATTTACGCGCATATTGAAAGTTTGCGAAGGTTTTAGAAATATTAAAAAAAACTGTTATAATTTTAAGCCCCAATTCACTACACTGTATTATAGTGGAAAACAAAAATACTTCAATTTCCCTGAAGGTTATGCAACCTGCAAACTCCAGGGATTTTGTATATAGTACAAATTTGCAAAATAAATTATTATTGCAGAACATATTTGTTGGTATAAAGATTGCATAATCATGTAGTATTTACAAAAGTAGATTAATATGTAAATTTTAACTTTTTTAGTACATATTTGAAAATCGGAAGATATTTGAAACTACGCACATATTTAAAACTTAGCACATATTGAAAGTTCATGGTTAGCGAATGTTTTAAAAATAATTTAAAAATTCTCTTATAATTTTAAGCTTCAATTTACAAGACTACACTGTAGCGGAGAATTAAGAATACTTCGTCAAATATGAGGTCACAATGAAATGCGGCTCAATCGGCCGCGGGGTCAAAGCCCGACTGTATTTCACTTAGTTAAGTTTAGGGTGCATTTTGAATGAATGTAGTATATAAGGGACGCCCACACCCCCATGAAGTAATGCCCCGGTTCCGGGGGGGGGGGGATTTCACTAAATGTATTTAGAACAAACCATAAAAACATAGTGAATGTACAAGTTGATGCCTGTTTACTACCACATTCTTTCCACATTTTGGTAAATGCTTCTCTCATGTTATCGGATATTATGTCCTTCTGATAAACTTTCTTTTGGGTAGCCCTAAAGAAAACATCAAGGGAGGTCATATCCAGCGGATATAGGACAAATATCTTAACTAATACATCAACCATTACAAATGTTGTTTAAAAAGTCAACAACACCAGGATGTACTCGACGAAGAGCGGTAAAGGAAGGTCTTAAGGAAGAACATACAAAAAATCCAAGGGGTATTTTGAAAAATGTAGATTCCTTGCATCAGTTAGGTGGACATCAAATAAGGTTCCCCCCGTGGTTAACCGTGATATCCCCAATTTATTTGCTGATAATTGACGCTGATGGTCAAAAATGTTATGCAATACGAGTTTTCAATACTTCAATTGTTGTTGTGTTACTTAATCACACAATTGTTATTTAAATAACGCATCATCCGAAGAGCAAAATTGTTCAGCAAATAAAAATTTTAGGATTACATTCTCTTCTATAATTCATCACCATGCAGATCTTACTAAATAATCAGTTTGTAGGGGTGACGCTCATAATTTTGAAAGCTCTCATCACCATGTTTTGATTCAATACAAGACCTTCATCCATATTGTTATAGTGCTCACATGGGACTATTATCACCTTCAACGGCGTTTTGAAAATTTGTCAGCTCTATAGCTGTAAAATTTATTCTTGTCAGATATTTTAGATATAATAGAGTAACTTCTTTTCTCAGGATTGTACGAAAATTCTGCTGCTCGCTCGGGAAACCTTTCTTGTAGCCTTTGTATGGTTTGTGGCACACTGCGATTGGATTCTTAATACATATTTTAATCTTAATTTCATATTCATCTAAGTTTTATTTTTAGTATACCAACATCGTGACAGAAGTAATTTCCATGATAATGGACCGAAAATACACGTATAGTTTCTTAAATCTCCAGAAGTACATTTTTTTCATGTGGGATGGAGAACAGGAAACGTTTATACTGTGTGTCCCAGATTTAGTATGCTGCCGTGGGTAGCTTTCTTATTGTTAAAGATAGAGATTTGTTTAAATGGGCAAAGTTGTGCAGTATTGAGTGCTGATTCAGAATTTTAAATTTCCGAACAGTTTAGAAATTATTCCCATAAAACTGAAAATCGCTATTTTTTTACAGTCAAATATCTCCGCAACAAGACGGCTAAATACTTTCTTCTCTTCGAGTGCTTTATCTCTTACGAGACGTAGCGATTTTCTCTCTGACGCCTGTGTTGCGCGTTTAGAGTGCCACAGGTATAGAGGACCTACAGCTTAACGTGGGCTCCGAACAACAGGAAGTGTAAACGCTTCTACTCCAGCGAAGATTTACTAGGCAGAATGCCTCCCTGGTTTGCCATTGCCTTGCGAGGGAGAACGGCCGTTAAAAATCCGATGTTCCGATACTGGGAATTGAACCCAGGACCTTCAGCATAGAAATCTAATGCGTTTACCTCTAGCCCACGGCTGCCACATTTAAATCCCATTAAAAATTAAAATTGTAATAAATGCTCAAAATGCATATTGGGAAATTGTCTAATTGGTCCTACAATGTTTAATGGAAACTTAACTACGCAACGGTATTTGGAAATTCATCAAGCATCTCTATAGGATGGCGCCCTGCACACAAGGCCAGAAATGTTATTAACTATTTAAATGATCGTTTTAATAATAGGATAACAGCGACTTTTTACTTGATTTAAAATTAAAACACTTATTATCTTTACTATTTTTTTATTCAGATGTAAGTGGTAACATATCATTGAAAAGAGTAAAAAAATGCTATTTGTCCAAGTAAAAATCCAATATGGCGTCCATTTGATAGAACCAATATCTCGGAAACCGCCATTTTGAATTTTATTTTGATCATTCATAGGTGTACCTAAACAAATCAAGTAACAATTACAAGAAACACGTTTTCATATCTTTTATAATTAATTAAAGAAAATTTAGAATTATAATTATTATAAATAATTACTATGCTGTTGGGAATTTTAAAATTTTCCCAACGGAATCTGAATCATCTGCCCATTTGAACAAATCCCTATCTTTAACGATAAGAAAGATACCCTTGGTGGCATACTTATTTTGGTGCACACTGTATACTTTCGTGTTTAATTTCAACGTTACTGGCGTTTTGAAAATGATATTTTAAATGAAGTCGATCTTAGATCGCGTCGTCGAAGAATTGACTGACGCTGACGTTTCGCTAATCGCTGCAGCTAGCTTTATCAAAGCATAATGAGTGTTGGACTGTCGGATCCTGTATTTATAGGTTTCTCTTAGCCATGGTTGAGTTCGGTTCGTGTGCTGGGTTTCTATTTGTTGGTTATGCCCATACTTGATGTTTGATATGGTGCGTATTCTTCGGCTATGATTGTGTCTTGTTTTAGTGCTCTTTTCAAGGAGTTACTTAATGTCACAAGACCCTACTTGATGTCTACAGTGGCTGATTGTTCCCGTTTTCGTAGTTCTACTGTGCGTCGGGTTTGTCCAATGTAGCGTTTTCCACACGAGTAGGGAATTTTGTATACTCCTCAGCACTGCAGCTGAGGTTTTGGGTTCTTAGGTGTTCGGTATTGCTGGTGTAGTGGAGTGCGATTTAGACACTGTGTTGGTTTTATTTCTTTGTAATAAGCGCGCCATTTTGTCGGTAGATACTTGAACATAAGTAACAAATTCCTTAGATATATAATCTTTCTTCTTCTTTATACCCTGTAGATTTTATTGATATTGGGTGTTTTTAATATTTCAAATACTTAATCGTAGATATTTATAAACAAGATATTGTTGTTTTCGTTCACGCTTACTTTTTTAAAGGTTGAGTAGAATAATATACCAAACTGATTCATAATACCGTCAACAAAAATTTAAATATCAAGTGTTGTGAAATGTGTTTTGAGTTGCCTGTTCTTCGAATGATAGGTGTGTATCACATGGTATTTTATGGAACTGATGGATTACACAACTATCAGGGTATTTAAGGTGTTTTGTTGTTTCTGCTAATAATATAGTATTGTGAATTAAGTTTTAAAGTATCAATTTATCAATCAATTTATTAAAACATCTTTAAAACCATCTTTCCTTTGGAATTTGTAATATATTGGTATTATACACTGCTTCAAGAAATTAATGCACCACAACTAACAATCGCAATATTGTTTAAAGTATTGCATTGAATGAAGTACGTTTAATCATAGATAATGCTTAAAATTAAGTAAACCATATTTTATCCAAATTAACAACAATCAACGCAATTTAACAACAATCAAAGCAAAAATTAAAAAAACCAATTTCGAAAAATGAAAAATTGAAAGTTTACAGATTCAGTAGGCTGTGTTTCCGCCTCGACTTGTTATGGCAGCTTGAGAACGAGGGTCCATGCTTGAAATTAACACACTTAACTGGTCTTGTTCAAGATTATCCTACATTTTCACTAATGAATTCCCTAGGTCGTTAAGAGTTGCAGGGGGTGGTTGAAGGGATCGTACTTGTCTTGCGAAAATGTCCCAGAGGTGCTCTATCGGATTCAAGTCGGGACTTTTGGCTGGCCACTGCATAACAGGAATATCAACGTCGTCTAGGTATTCTTACACAATTCTGGCTATGTGGGACCGAGCGTAGTCGTGCATTATTGGAAGTTGTCTCCGATGTATGGGGCATATGGCACAACATACTGTTCTAAGATATCCGTAATGTACCTCTGACTGTTTAAAGTGCCGCTGGGGAAGATGTATAGGTCTGTGAAGGCCGTGAAAGATATGCCTCCCCATACCATTATAGAGCCTCCACCAAATGCAGTCGTGGGGGCAAAATTGAGCATATCGTTCATTTGGACGTCTAAAAATTCGAATGCGCCTATCACAACTCTCCAACAAAAATCTGGACTCGTCTGTGACAAAATGCGCCTCCAATTTTCATTTTCCCACTTCAAGTGGTTTCTAGCAAAATCCAATCTGCGTCTGCGGTGGTCTGCAGTCAACTGTGGGCTAGTAGCTGGTAATCTGGCTCTCAGATTTCCTTCCAGAAGACGTTAGCGAACGGTTTCAATGCTAACTTGCACATACTGTACTACTGAAAGTTGTTTTTGCAGGGCTCTTGTGGTGGTAAAGCGCTCTCTTAGTGCACGCATTCGAAGAAAACGATCTTCTACAGCGGTAGTAGCACGTGGTCGCCCTTGCCCTGGTCGCCTGTCATGTTCGTTAGTATGTTTGAAACGCTGGATGACCCGAGAAATGGTTGTGTGGTTCACCCCAACCCTATCAGCGATAGCGCGGAAAGAATACCCTTCTTCGGACAAAGTAAGGGCTGTGACACACTCATCATGACTTAAATTCCTTGAGATACGTTGTATTTTAAATAAGACTGATCGTACAAGCAATGGTTTGATGACAGCTACACGATTTGATATGTTTTAAAGTAAAACGAAACTGCAAGTAAATTGTAAATGTGCATGTAAAACTGATTAATTTTTTTTAAGAAAGTTACCTAAAGATTTAGAAACAGATCAAGAGTAACATGTGTCTATCAGGTTTGTATCAAACATTCATTCCATGGTTGAAGTAGATAGCACACTACTTTTCTTTTATCGCAACATTAATAATTGGTGCGTTAATTTCTTGGAGCAGTGTAGATATGACTATAATAATAATAATGAATCTAGTACAAGTGAAATGTAAATTTCATTATTACACATTTGTTTTGTCATTTACAAGTAATTTATTGCCTTCGTACTCCTACGTGTGTAATACGTAATGACAATGGGTACTTGTTAATTATGGTAATATGAACTATTTCTACACACAATTACTTGTACAAAATTTTTGACTAATAATATTGTGTAAATGGTAATAGTTAACAGGTGCATGTGAGCTTCTGAGATTTCTCAATCATTGTTATAAACCTAAAGTTAGCTTTACTTATTACTTTATTGCTATCGTAAAAGCTAATTCAAGTAGAGTAACCGGGGGTAAAGATCCGCAGGGGGTAAAAATCCTAATTGCGATATTTTTTGTTAAATGAAGAGGTTGGTAAAATAGAGCGGCCGGCAGTCATGCTTAATGGTAATGGTTGTGTGGCAACACTTGTGTTCAGTTCCTACAAGTATTTCCGAAATAATGAGGTAAGTCTCGTTTTTAGTAGCTCTAATGTAGTTTTATGGGTTCACGTAGCACGTAACATTCTAGCAGACATTTAATCTAAGCAATTTATGTGATTAATGTAGTAATCAGCTGTTATTTGAGGACTCCTCAAGAAGGAAAAAAGTTTGCCATTTTTACATACCATGGCAGCACATGTCAGCTTTTTAAAATTGCGCCCACTGAGGCAAAGATCCGTAAATTTTAAGGGGCAAAGTTCCGCATGCGGACTTTTACCCCAACAGACCTGTTACGGTATTATGAGATGTGTTAAATTTTTTCGATAGTAATTTGTTGTAATTAATTCCCAATGTAGGCAATTTTAATATGCCTTTTAATCTAAGTTAGTAGGTCACTATCTATTTCATGTTTATATAAATATTTGTTTAGAAACTCTAAAAGAAAGACATCAGCTAAGCCAATGACGGAGAATGTCTTGGAAAAAGCTCGAGAGTACATTAACGGAGGGATATTCCAGAGAAAAGCAGCGGAATTGTTGAAAGTTGACGAATCTACATTGAGAAAAAGACTGAAGAAAGGCTTTGGTGTTTCTCAATTAGGGCGGTTCAAACCAACCTTCAGTGAAATGCAAGAAAAAGAACTGGTTGACTATTGTAAAGACTTGGATTACAGATTCTATGGCTTAACGTTTAAATCTTTGCGTCAGTTAGTTTACCAGTATGCAGTAAAGAATAACATTGCTAACAGGTTTAATAAAGAAACTCAATTGGCCGGTGTCGATTGGACTCAATCGTTCTTACGGAGGCAGAACCTATCGTTGAGAACGCCACAAAAAACTAGTGTAGGAAGAATAATGGGGTTCAATAAAGCTCAGGTTGGATTATTTTTTGACAATTTAACTGAAGTTATGACATAATATAACTTCCCTCATAGCCGGCTTTATAACATGGACGAGAGTGGTATTGCAACAGTTCCAAATAGACTACCAAAAGTTATTTGTACAACAGGGAAACAGTCTGTAGGTAAAGAAGTGTGTGCTGAAAGAGGCCAGACAAAGACTGTTGTGTGCTGTTTGAGCGCCGGTGGGAATTATGTGCCGCCTGCTATAATCTTTCCCAGAAAACTTGAAAAGCCAGAACTTATGCACGGTGCACCTACAGGATCGGCGATGTTCTTAGCAGAGACAGGCTATATGAATACAGTTTTGTTCATCGAATGGTTGAAACATTTCCGACATCATGTCAGGAGTTCACAGCACAACTCTGTCCTGCTAATTTTGGACAATCATATCTCGCATATTTCCTTGGAAGCCATAACGTTCTCTAGAGAAAATAGCATTCATCTTTTGAGTATTCCCCCACACTCAAGCCACAAAATTCAACCTCTAAACCGTTGTTTCTTCAAGGCACTCAAAGATTTTTATGCAGAAACCAGTGACCAGTGGATGGTAAATAATCCTGGGCGTGTAATTGGGCAGTTTCAAGTTGCGGAATTATTTGGAACGGCTTACATGCGGTGCGCCACAATGGATAAAGGCATAAAGGCATTTAAAGTTTGTGGTATCGTGCCCATTGATAGATTTATATTTACCGACGAAGACTTTCTTCCTGTTGAAGTGACTGACCAACTCTTGGAATCCTCAATTGAAACCGATCAAGTCAGCACAGAAGAAAATCTTGAAGAAATTCCGAATAAATTGGGAGAAACTGACAAATTAACAATGACTTTGATGTTTAGAAACTTACCTTTATTTTGTTTAACTAAATGTATATTTTCTTATCCGTTTATCTGTATTCTGTTCAAATAATATTAAAATTATGAGTTCACACAAAAAGTTGTTGCTTTATTGTTACATCGGAACTTTACCCCAAGCTATGCGGATCTTTACCCTTGAAATGGGGCAAAGATCCGCATTTGCCAGTTTGACTACCAAGATTTGAATAAAATATTTATTGTTTTCACAGAACCTCTGAATTTTAAAATAAGGTAGAGTATACTTCTACCTATATTAGAAAAAAAAATGAAGTAGATACAATGAAGGCCAAAGCTTAAAAAAAATAAACTGCAAAAAATGCGAACCTTTACCCCCGGTTACTGTATCAGTTTCTATAAACTGAAAGCGATAGGGAGCGATTCATGTCATGATTTTCACATAAATATAGAATGCCAGCCAAATTTTAATTTGATATGCAGAGTAATCATTTTCAAAAAGCGAGTTAATGAAATATGAATCTAGTTTTAAAAATGTAATGCAAGCATGTTTGGGCAGAACTGTTGTACCTATATATCTGGTACTTCCGCTAGTGGTCATGCTGTATCTTCAATTTTACTAAAATCGACAGCATAAATGATCCAAACTTGGTAATAAATAATTATTTTTGCACTATTACTAAAAATTTAAATGTTTATGTATTTGCCATTTTTGTTGCATACCATATTACATCGCGTTGTTATGATGTATGTTAAGATTAAGACCGTTAAAAAAGTGTAGTTTGTTAATTGCCTTAAGACTCCCTTCGAGTAAGAAGATATTTGTAAGTCTGGTTGTATATTTTCCTAACGTTCTTTTCAAAAAGCAATTTAGTTCCTTATATCCATATTACATATCAACCATTTTACGGGGGGGGGGGCTTAAGAGGTTGATTCTAACCTCAAATTGCTCTTGTAATATTTTGAGGGTACAGAAATATTTGTTAATGCTCAAGAAATAAAACATGTCTGGCAGTATATTAGGATATTTAATCAATTATGAATTAAAGTTTTTTAATGGTTAATTTTGACATTTTATGTTAGACATATTTGAAACGCTAATCTTAACAATTATATTTGGTAATAGTAAAAATAGTTTTATTACGACCCTTATATGAATATCTGGGGAAGAGGTATGAAACCTATACAGAAGTTTACAGAACTATTTGATATTTTTTGAAAGTAACTACAATCAAATTATAAACCTTATTTGTTTAAATCGTTACGTATCATCATATTATTATTACAGTTGAAGTTAGTTACAAGTCACAACTGAAGTTGCAAACATACAATCAGACAGATATACGAGGTGTGTAAATTAAGTAACGAGACTGATATTTTCCATTTCACCGACTATCTGAATTTGTTTGTCTTCTGAAATTGCGGGTCGTCCAGGGTTTTTCCTGTTTTGCACACTTCCAGTGTTAATAAATTTTTGCACAAGTTCTCTTAAATACGTCCTCGAAATAGAACGGTCGGGAAGACGCTCACTAAATATTCTTTCGGGTTCGTGAAAGTTTCGATTGCCCTCAGTAACAATAAAAACTACTTCAGGTTTTTCCTGCAAAGTTCGAACATTCGCCATAATTATTGTTAGTATCACCGGTTTCCGGTTTTAACACTCAATATTCAAACGTGAGCAAACGCAACAACCGAATTAAACTGACAGAACAGAAAAACTAATTATTTTAATTGTTTTACTTCTGTTGTTTTGCCTCCTACATTTTTTTAGCATTTTGCTTAATATCAGAAACAGATAATTTTGAAGTCTGCCATTTGTTTTTGAATCTAGAAAATTTTCCCAAAATATAGAATTATACTCTTCTCAAAGAAACCTTTCAAATGAGGTGTTAATCGACCCATATTGCCATTTAAAAAAATATTTAAAAATGGCGCCTAGTTGCCATTTTGAAAGTTGGATATACTTGGATATTAATATTGAAAGTGATATGTTGCAAGTGGTTCAGCTTCTCCCTAATAATAATTCTAAAAACAGAATAGGTGGCTTACAATTAGATAACGATTCCCCTTACATCTTTAATATCATAAATAAGAACTTGTTTTGGAATCAAACTCAAAATCACAGGTTTTTAATGGTTAATGATTATCGCTGGAAGTGGTCTTAGGTTTCCTTGTATACTGTGAACTATTCTTATCGGCTTCATACAGATAAGATTTTTCATCAAACATGCACGAGGAACAAGGATCTGCTGAAAGTAATTCTTGACCACAGTTTGTCGAAAAATACTTCTGGAATAAAATAACCACCGTTTTGATAATTTAGAAAACCTAAAGTTATTAACCGAGTACAACCACAATATCAAAGATTTGCCGAATTTGTTTTTGGAATCCAGGAAACAACGGAGAATAATTGCAGAAAAATAGCTTCTTTTGTACTAAACACTTTCTATGGTTTCTCCTCAATTTTCTTACCCTGCTCAATGATTAATTAAGACAATTGCTATTATTAGCTGTGTATATTTTCCAAAAACTTTGTGTATAGCTTCGCATGATCTTAAATAAAAGTAACGGCATTTTGATGTAAATTCCGTGACTAAGCCGGCAAAAGTCATGCAAGGATTTAAAATTTTTAACAGTGCAGTAATTATTAACGCCGTTATGGAATTGTGCTTCACTGACTGACTTGATTTCATACAACACGGTAGAAGTCTACATAGCGTGTAATAATCCTAGACAGTTGTTCACTTTTTACATGTTCATTTAGTAAAATTTGTGATGGTTAAGCACCTTTCCCTTTAGACTAATTTAAGCAAACAGGAACACACACAGTTAATGCAAAATTTAATGTATTCCCAACAGTTGTAGAACCTTTTATTTTAGAGGTAAATTGCAGTTTGTATATAAACTATTTCTCAGTATTATATTATAAATCTTAAATATTGCTCATATTTACACATTTTATCAAAAGAGCAGTTTAATTTCCATATTATAACTTACGACCAGCGTTTGAAAAGCTTTTGAAGTGAAGCAAGATGGCATTATGTGACGTTTGTCTGCATTTTACTGCATTTGAATTTGAATGTTTGTTATATTCATTTTAATATATTTAATCTGTAAATAGCGCATCTTATGCCACTAACAAAAAAGTCGAGTCCAGTAATTCAAGGCGTGCGACGTTTTTGTGATCAGTGACAATAGGGCGGGGCTAAACTTGCTCTTATATTATATTTTCCCGCAATAAAACTCGACAATAAAGTCAAATTAAATATAAACAGAATCAATTATTTAGTTGAGAATTCTGTGAGGTATTTCTTGTTGTTCGATACGGATAAAAATTAACCCCGTTACCCTTTTAGCGCCCCCGTTAAGATTCATCGTTCCAACAGAAACTCTGTGCCTCAGAATGTAGTTTTTAGGTGATGAAAAATATAGTTCGTTGTTGTTCCGAAAAACATCCGAATGGTGCAATATGGTGTGACGTACAATTCTTTGTTCTTTGTTACGGCTGTCAGTGACGTCATCCTAGCTGCGATCTGTTTCTCTCTTCCCTCCACCGTGGGGCGTCAATGAAGTAAAAATCAACCTTTAGGATTTTTCAATTCCTTCGTCGATTTAAGGTAAAAATTATCCATATTACAGTTATAAGTGAAGATTGTCAGCAGTAATTATTGGTTTACGGATTACTTCGATTTGTGCAAAATGGAAATGGCCCTATTTTCAGCAAATAAAGTAACCTTCTATTGCTAATTATTTAATAATTTAATAGCTAACTATACCTATGTTATGAACTCGGCTGGTATTGACAACACGGTTCTTTTTTTACCTTACCGTAAATGTCGTAGTCAGTGACGACTCAAGCAACAGGTTCGGACGTCTCGAAGCCCTATTTTATACATAATTTACAAATAGACTGACACTGGTCCTCGTTTGAACATTTTGGCGTGTAACTATATAAACCTTTATATTTAATGTACGTATTGTATACGCATTGTTGAATAATTTTTGACTGTTTTATTTCTACGTACCTATTTTGTGAGAAAAACCCAGGTAAGGGCGAACCCGTTACATCGTTTTGCTGCGAATTGACGAGAATGATCGTTTGGCCCGTAACAATTAGTATTATAGTGAAACATTATTAATGTTTTACCCATGATATGAATAGTTGTAAAATATCAAGTCATTTTGTATAATGTCTTTGAGTAAAAACTTTTCTATATTTATTTGAAAAGAGAAAAATGGAGTGTCTTGCTGTAATGAAATGTTTTGGTAAAAAGGTTTGTCCGTTGTTGTTCTATTGCAAAACTTACGGGGATTAAGGTCTAACTTCCGCAACGTATGAAAATGTTCTTCCGCAGTATTAAGTTATCAATCATAAAAAGCTTTTTTTATCATGTGTAGTTTTCTATATTCCCAATGTACTTTGTTTTGGCAAATAATTTCTGTCTGAAATTTCAATGGTGTTCGATTTACAAATTTTAATACGAAAGTTTTGATCGTTTCTTGCGAATCCGGAAATGGTAAATTTCTATTATTAAATAATCGAAATATAAGAATGTGTTGGCATATTTTATTGTTCACGGTAATAATTAAACCATAAGTGGCGGTGGTACTCTTCTTATTAATACTCTATAAATAAGCTAGTTTATATTCATACAAGAAATATAATTAAACATAATTATTTAAATATGAAACTTCAAGCTAATCAGGATTTGAATTCTAACAATGTGTGAACAATTATGAATTTCACATTCAAATTAAACAAATTTCTAAAATTTCTTAATAGGAAGTTAACACTTTTGTTACGAGTTAGCACTCAGCCATAAGATTAGCATCAGTTCCAGCCAAAAGAACATTTTCATTGCCATCTTTACGGAAAATCTTAATCATATTTATTGCGGATCTGTATTTAACATTTTAACAATACAAAGTGTTTCAGAGACTGCGTCATCGCTTTAATAATCACATTTCACACCTGCGCTTGCTTTGATAAACTGTTTAAACTTGATGTTTATTGTTTACTTTCGGTTGTAAAGTACACATTTAATTTGTTGCTTTTTACACGTTAAGGGAATTCAATTTTAAATTTAACTTCTTTATAACTAATACATACAATTTTCACTTTTAAGATTTTAACAAGTTATATGAAATTAGAGCTGCTGGATCAGCAAACAAAGTTTTTAGGAGCGCATTCAGTCATATATTGTTTGAGGCTTTCGCGGTTTCTCGAACTGGCTTGGACCGCGTCGTCGATTGGAGGTCACACTCGGCAAATTGTTATGTCCTTTTAAAATTTGCCGCTCCATTCGATTTAATTTCGTAATTTAATTGCCGCTCCATGGGAATTAAACACGTTATTTTAATTGCAGTTTTATGTTGGTTACAGTTTCGCTATTTTGTTTTTAAAGATTGAGCTATGTTGACAATCCCCTTTGTAAGCCGAATTTGCCGAATATAGTTTTTTCCGCGCCTGGCCTTAGACGCTTCTGAGAATCTTCTTACGTGCCGAATTATTCTAGAACAATTTCACCATATTTCGATTTATGTTACAATAGTTTGGGGGTAATGCGCGTTTAGGTCGTCAGTCAGTACATCTTCAATGACTCCGGGTCTTCTCAAATTCCATCTCGAGGAAGGGCCGCAAATGAATTAAGTGCTGCAAGGGGCGGCTTTTTGGGTTTGTCGATGGGTGTCCATCATGTGTGATTTTTCGTTTCGCTGTTTTACCATGGGGCGAAAACAGACCATAGACAATTTTAAAGAAAACATACCGGATTTTATCCCTGTAAAGGCAATGCTTTGCGAATTAGCCGATCGTCTTTGGCGGATTGAGATCGAGCCCCACGATGGGCGCCAAAAATCTTGAGCTTTTCCGTCAACCCGTAACCGGATAGGTGGAAAATGGCCTGCAGCTTAGCTCAGAGGAGTAGGGAGTTCACGGAAATCGCTTACGGGAGAAAATCTTCCTAGTTGTGTACAGGGTAAGTCAAAATTAGTGGGCGCCGCCTTCCAAATCCAGCTGATTGTAGGTCCTCGTGGAAGGCCGAGAAGCCAGCAGCTTACGGGATTCGGACTCACCTTTATTGTGCCTCCTCCTATATACGAGTATATGAAGCTTCCAAAATTCATGCACACACAAATACAGAATGCACCATAATAAAAGAGATAGTAAATTTTCGGCTCACAAAGGGGACTGTCAACATAGCTCAATCTTTAAAAACAAAATAGCGAAACTGTAACCAACATAAAACTGCAATTGAAATAACGTTTTTAATTCCTATGGAGTGGCAATTAAATTACGAAATTAATTCGAATGGAGCGGCAAATTTTAAAAGAACATAGCAAAATATAGGATTACTGGTTACTGTTTGTGAACCTAAACAAGACATTGCAGCTTGCATCTTCAAAGTCGTCGTAGTACTGTATTCAAATCCGGGATGCGGAAGTATTTAAACCCTTTTGAGCTAATCGAGCAGAACGTCGTAGTTCTGGTTGGTCGTCGTTTTTTCCGAAATTTTAGAGGATGAACTATAGGTGTCCAAGCTTTGCTGAGCCTGAAGCCATTCTCTCTGTTGATGTTATTGGGTTGTTTCTCAATCTCAATTACTTCTCGTATGATTCTTGGAAAGTAGTGCTGAATTTTACCAAGTACTCGAGCATTTTCAAAATCCATTTCGTGACCAGCTATGCAGGTGTGTTCCGCTACCGCCAATTTTGTGATGCGCTTATGTTTGCAATCACCTATACGCTCTCGGAGTTTCAACTCGATTGAAAGCCAAGTTTGCCCAATATAGTTTGTGCCACAGGAGCAGGGGATGTTGTACATACGGCTGATTTTAAGTTAAAAGTATGATCTTTAGCTTATCGGAAACCCTTGCCTAGGACTGTGAAGATTGTTTTTATGACATGACTTTTCAGAACGTACACTATCTTATCCGTAGTACCTTTACTGTACGGTAAAAAGGCTAACCTTTGCCCTGGGATTTTCAGCTCTGTGGATAGCTTTCCAAATTTCTGCGGCTGTATAACCATTCAATAGCAATAATGGCAGCAGGTCTGTCTTCTCTTCTTGTACAATATGTTCACTATCTGATATACGGATAGCTCTTGTAGTCAGAGTTTTGAGCATGGTGTTCTTCTGCAAAGGGTGGTGATGTGAATTTACATTTAGGTATCTATCTGTGTGCGTTTTCTTCCTGTACTCAGCGTGCCCTAAGCTGGCATTGGGTTTTCTAGTGACATGGAACATCTACGAACGGAATACTCATTACTCAACTTCCATGGTGAATTGAATGTTATTGTGAATTGAGTTGAGGTGTTCTAAAAACTGGTTTAGGGTTTGACCTTCTTGAAACCAAACCACAAAGGTATCATCCACACATCTGAACCAGGATTTGGGTTTCACGTCCGTTGATGCCAAAAATTTGATTTCGAAATCCTCCACGAATATATTGGCGATTACCGGAGACAGATGTGAACCTATGACCGGCTCCTTCGACCTTTTCATATAAGTTGCCATTTCAACTGAAGAAGGTGTTCTTCAAACAAATTCCCACTAATAGAACTATATCTTTCGGTAGCTTGTTTTTTAGTATCACTAGCACATCATTTATGGGGACTTTGGTGAACAAAGAAATAAGTCATAACTCACTAGAATATCACTTTCGCGTACACTTAAACTGTTGATTTTCTTGACAAAATCGCACGAATCTCTTATGTAGGATTCTGTGTTGCCAAAAAGGGTTTAAATGCCTCCGCATCCCTGATTTGTATTCAGTACTACAAGGACTCTGAAGATGCAAGCTGCAATGTCTTGCGAAACGTTAGTTTGTTTAGGTTCACAAACAGTGCTTTGCGGAGTGTGATCTCCAATCGAGGACGCGGTCCAAGCCGAAAATTAATCATAGTGTGGACATTTTCACTTATCTTCTGTGGCGGGACATTAAAAAATTACAGTGTTATGAAAAAGTATTTATTTTCGATCTACTCGCACCCGTATTTTTGTGAGCCGGAATGCTTCTCGTCAGTCACCAGTACCTTGGTAACAAGTCATCGAGTATAAGGCGCATAAATACAGAGACGCAAAAATAGGGAAAACATGCGTCTTATAGTCGATGTAATACGGTAGTTATATTTTCATGAAAAATAGCAATCATCTGTTACTAATTGATAAGGAGATTTAATAATTACTTTAACTTGTGATGGTAACTCAGTTGACATTACCTACTTGGTTTTTTCTCGAACTTACAGCAAATGTCGTAGTCAGTGCCGGCTCGAGCAGCGGTTGCAGACGTCTCGGTGCCCTTTATGTGTGCCGACTCTGGTTTTCGTTTGACCGTTTTTGACGTGCTACTGTACAAACCTTCTACATATTTAATATACATATTACATACATATTATCTAATGACCTATAACTTGTTATTATTGTATATTTTGCTTTTTATATGTACATGTTTTTTGAGAAATAACGAAGTAAAGAGGAAGCACAACAATGTAGCTTAAGGCTAACCATTAGTTAATCTAAGTTAGATAAAGATTGCTGATTAGTCTTTTAGGGTAGTTGTAATGAAACATAATAATAAAAGAAGGTAGCTTCCACTCCCCGTAAACTGCGATTTAAGAAGGTGATGCCCACTTATTTTGTCTTACTGCCGTCTTCCACAAACTTTCCCTCCTCCCTGTGTTAGTAGAAGAATCAACTTCAACAGTTCGACGATTGTGTTCATGCTGCATTAATATTGTCTAAGGATATTGTTTAATTAACTAAAGCTAACTGCCAATCTATGAAAAGTAGTTAGATAGAATCTAAATAAGTATTTCCTTTTGGGTGGTCTACCTTTTCGAGAACCTTCAATGTACATTCTGATTTGTTTACTTCAAAATCACCCGTTAATACAAAATTTCATTTCGAATCTAAGCAAAAAAGGTTTACTTTCGTATACCAAAACGCATTTTGCTAATAGCCCGCTCCCCTAAACCCTGTATATTGTTCAAATGAACTCTAAATAAGTATTTCCCTTTCTATGGTCTATCTTTTCGCGAACCTTCAATGTTCATTCTGAATTGTTTACTTCAAAAACACCCATTAATACAAAATTTTATTTTGAATATAAGCAAAATAAGGTTTACTTTCATATACCAAAAATCACTTTGCTCTCCCCTAGAAACATTGTATATTATTTAAATGAAGTCTAAATAAGTGTTTCCCTTTCTATGGTCTACCTCTTCGAGAACCTTCAATGTACATTCTGAATTGTTTACTTCAAAATCACCCGTCAATACAAAATTTCATTTTGAATCTAGGCAATATAAGGTTTACTTTCATATACCAAAACACATTTTGCTATTAGCGCGTCTCCCCTGGTAATCCTGTATATTGTTGAAATGAAGTATAAATACTATAAATGTTTTCCTTTCTATGGTTTACTTTTTTGAGAACCTTTAATGTTTATTCTTAATTGTTTACTTCAAAATCACCCATCAATACAAAATTTCATTTTGAATGTAACCAATATAAGGTTTACTTTCTTATACCAAAACGCATTTTGCTTTTAGCCCGTCTCCCCTGGTAATCCTGTATATTGTTCAAATGATGTATAAATGAGCGATTCCCTTTCTACGGTCTACCTTTAACAAGCACCTGTAATGTACAGCCTGGATGGTTTACCTCAAAATCACCCGTAATACATGTAGAATTGTAAGTCTGTGCAATGGAAGGTTTACTTTCGTAAACAATTGTTTGCGGCTTCTTTATCACCAACGACTATTCATTGGTGCACCGCCTACAGTGAGAGTACGTACGTATTATTAGTGTTTATATTCAACAAGCAGCTGTTTTGAATGTAAAAAAATGCAATTCACCTCTAGGCTTTTAATCTTCCTAGTTCAGTTATAATCACTTTTACTATAAGAATGCTTTTCTATTTAACCTACAGCA
This sequence comes from Limonius californicus, assembly GCA_014611495.1. Taxonomy (NCBI): domain Eukaryota; kingdom Metazoa; phylum Arthropoda; class Insecta; order Coleoptera; family Elateridae; genus Limonius; species Limonius californicus. The sequence continues at coordinate 17,677 of JABXWE010012508.1, forward strand.
CAGTTGTAGGAATTTTTACGCTACATTAAATCTATTGCTTCTTTATATTACATATGTATACTTCCATTTGTTCGAAATGCCATTTATTCGCTCTGATTAATGTTGTGTATTCACCGTTTCATTATGCATATGTGGATATTTGCATTGTAATGGAGAGAAACCGCATTGGTCGCTACTCAACAAGCACAAACTAACTAATTTAAGTAAATCATTGTAAATCAAAGTCAGTTGTGGTCGTAAAACTAATTATGATAAAAATAACAGAATATTAAATAATTATGTGTGTCTTTTATCTAAATGATAGAACCAATTTAAAATAAAGTATTTAATGGCCCTCAGGTTTTTTGCTAATTAATTAAATAATTAGTGTGAACAATACAGTGTAATTTAATTAACTAAATGTTGTATAATATTCGTAATTTTTCCTAGTTAAAGGTTACACCTTGTAGACAAGTAGAAAATGCTGGCACGCAAAAAGCGAATTTCATGATAGAATTTCGTTCTCACCTTCACGTGTGTAACGCACTGCCTAGATATAAAAGCTCTTTAATTTTTTAACATTTAATTTATTAAATTAAAGAATACACGCCGCTTTCTAAGAGTCGTTAATCAAGGCCTGCATATAATTATGATATTGTGATTTTATACGAAGTGTGAGTTAAAGTTTCCAATTTGTTATGAATGATGGATACTGTTCTAATTTTTTTTAAAGATGTATGAGTGGAAAGCCTTAAAGAAATCAGAGTTTGAAGATGTTATACGTTAAAAAAATAGAATTCTAGGAACGAAAAATGCATTATAGACTACTTTATAATAAACGCAGAAAACGGGCGAAAAATAAAGATGTAACAGTAAAAAGACATGCATAGATACGTAGCGACCATTACTTAGTCCAGATGAAAATCATGTCAAATGCAGAAAACACGAAACAAAATAGAAAAAAAAATAGAAATCTATAAACTGAAAGATGAAGAGATTAAGAACATGTACCAAGATAAATTAAAGGAACGATTAGAAAAGAGACAATTTCAGGAAGAGGAATTGAAAATAAACGGAACCGCCACAAAAAGAACTTACTTATAGCAGCAAAAGATAAAAGTTCATAAATTCGCCCATACAGAAAAGCAAATGGTTGTCACCAGACATTCAACAAAAAGTTAAAGGAGAGAAAGATAAATGGAAAAAAATACCTACAAACAAAAAAGAATAAGATCGTACGGTATATAAAACTGTCAGGATCGAGGTTAAACAATTAATAAAAAATGCCAAACAAAGATTTCATATACAGCGTAAACAAAAATTAATGGGAGAATCAAAAACTGTTGCTCAGTACATTAAACCAATTAAGAAGAAAGAAAACACAAAAATATTAAGCAATATAAAAGATAAAGAGCCAATGTTGTAATGGAAGAGAAAGGCATAATGGAAAGGCTGAAACAATATTTTAAAGATTTAATCGATTCCAAACCAGGAAGAAGTGCAAATAGAAAGCGACAAAGCGAATAACATCCAACCAATAACAAAACAAATTACACTAGCCATCAAACAACTAAAACTATGATGTCCAGGACAAGATGAAATCACTGCGGAAATGCTGGATAATATGGGGAAATGACGAAAGATGAGTTTTGCGAACTGCTAAATATATAATAAAAAAGCTTATACCCAATGACTGGAACACAGGAATAATAATACCACTGCATAAAAAAGATATACTATAGAGGGATTACGCTGACAAGTATATCTGGCAAAGTATTCACGAAGATAATGAAACAGAGGCTAAGAGAAAAATTAGAAATAACGTTAGAGGAATCGCAACATTGATTTAGAAGAGGAGGAAGCACCCAATATCCGATATTCATGATAAAACAATTAGGAGAAAAGGTATTAAGAATAGGAAAAGAAATCCATATTTTCTTCATTGACCTTAAAAAGGCGTTTGATAAAGTAAGAAAAATTGATGTTTGGGAAAGTTTGAAGAAGAGATAGATAGATTTAGATAGAAATAAACACGATAGAAATTATAAAAGCCCCAACAAATACAATAGAAATAAATTAAGAATACACAAAGATGAATCCCCAGAATTCCAAACAAAGGTGGGATTAAAACAGAGTTGTGTATTGAGCCCTTTACTGTTCTCAGTTGTTATAGAGGGCGCTATAAACAGTACATCAGTAAAAAAGAACATGAACAATGAAAATAGGAACATAGGAAATGAAAACGGTAACAACAGAGGAGGGCAACCCCTAATGAGATGTCCCGACCACGTAAAGAAACATGCAGATTTAATGTGGAAGAGAAGAGCGAAAGATAGAAATAATTGGAGACCAAACGGGAAGCCATACATCGAAATAGATTGACGAAGGCTGCGAAGAAGAAGGAGAACAACAAGAGAATTAATATTTGATTTCACGGTTTTAATAACAGAACCTAAAGAAAAATTTCAACGAACCCTTGTAATATATCAAAACGAACTAAAGAAAATAAATATGCAAATCAACATCGAAAAAACTTAGACAATGGTAATTGCGACAAATGAAAGCTACCGTGAAATCTAAGTAGAAGCAAAAGTAATAGAACAAGTCAAAAGTTATGACTACTTGGATATAATTATAGAAGAAAATAAATACTGGAAAACTATTTAATATACTATCTTCAATTAATCGTGAATGTATGAATGGCAACCTCGACACCGTAAGGTATAAGAGGAATTGATAAAGAAAGAAAGAACAACATTCCTGGGGAAAAAATAAAGCTGTATCCCAAGTATATCAGAAAGTTGTGAAACCGTCACTTGTATATGGTTGTGAATTTTGGGAATAAAACAAAAGACATAAAAGCAGATTGACAGCTATATAAATGAGAATTTAGGAAAAAATCGAAGGGATTATAAGAACAGGTGGGGTAAGACATACGACAGTGGTAGAACTACCAAACATAAAACCGTTAGGAAGAGTAATAGAGGAAAGGCAACTGAGTTGCTTGGGACACCCATGTAGACAAGGGCGTATCCAGCTCAAAATGGAAGGGGGGCAGCTTTCTGAATCCGCTCTTTTTTAAAACCTCGATGATATCTGGCGCTTCTTTTACCACATTTCACATTTTGAACCACAATTCCCTTTCTCCTTCGATAGCTTCCAAATTGTGAAAACTTGCACAAGATGAAGAATGGAACTTTCATTCCATTCCTCCAATGAAACATCTCTCATATTACTCGGATGGAAATGTGTCAATGAAAGTGCAGGCGATTTGTCCGCAGAAAATCTGACTTCTAAAGACGATATGATAGAATCCAAGTAAGGAATTAGACCTTCTCCAAAATTCGGATGGATTTCCGGCTGGAGGGCTGTTTCTATGCATTTGTCGGCCAGCAACGCGAGTGGCGGTTGTATCACATTCAAATGCTTTGCAATGTCACTTCTTTCAAAACGTCAGCTATGACGTTCTCCGCATCTTCCCGATGCTCTCTTAGCATGACGAGAATAGTTTGAATGTGCTGGTTAGCTTTAACTATGTCAAGTGCCTTCAACTGAAGTGTATTTGCTACGGGTTCCAGTATAGGAGAATACTTTGCAAGTAATGCTACTGACACAACAAATAAAGCTCTGCACGTCGCTGCATGCATTTGATATGCATGTTTTCTTGTTGCTGCATTACCCTCTTTAGCTAATGTCTCTAATGCTTCAACAATAATAAGAACTTGAAGTACCGCAGAAACTAATTAAGATGATACAAATAACCATGGAGGAGACACTCAATCAGGTCAGAATACAAAACCAGCTCACAGAAAAATTCCCAACGGTTAAAGAACTAAGATAAGGAGATGGCCTTGCCCCGATCCTATTCAACCTAGTCCTCGAGAAGGCAATTAGAGGCACAGGAATCAAAACTGACAAATCATTCCAAGTCATAGGATATGCGACGATCAGGAAGGGAAGGAATGTGCTGGCAGTGAAAGAAACATTTATGCAGCTGATAGAAGAGGCAAGACCGGTAGGACTGTTGGCGAATGAAGACAAAACGAAATACATGGCCATAAAATCAAGGACGTGGCTGGGACAGAACATAACTTTGAATAATATGATTATTGAAGTGGTACGAGAATTTAAATATCTGGGCTCGACACTGAACGAACAGAACCTAATGCTGCAGACAATTCAACAGTGACTGGGGATAAAGCGTATTGTGCAGTACAAAGTGTAATGAAATCACAAATAGTGGACGTAAAGCAAAAGCGAAAGTGTATAGTAGCATCATAAGACCGATAATGACCTACGAATGCCAATAGTGGACAATGACGGCCAAAGTCGAAGACCTATTAGCAAAGTTCGAACGAAAAGTACTGAGAAGAATATTTGGACCGACCCAGGAAGAAAACGGGTGGAAAATAAAATATAACCACGAACTGGCAGAACTGTATAAAGAAATAAATCTCGTCACATACATTAAAATACAACGACTACAATGGGCAGGGCATGCAAAGCGCATGGAAGAAACAAGGATACCACAGAAGATCTTCAAAGGAAACATGGAAGGCAACAGGAGACAGGGCAGACTACGACTAACATGGCATGACAACATACAAAAAGATGCAAGAGAATTCATAGGCGTAAGGAACTGGAAAAGAGCGGCTGCGGATAGAGAAGGATGGAAAAGAATGCTAAACGAGGCTAAGAAAAGAGGAGGCTAAGGCCCACAGAAGGGTGTAAGGCCACGGATAAATGGATGGCTTCAACAATATCGATTTTTAAAAACACGGATGCTCTTGCACTTCTCTGACCATCATCCACCTTGGAAGGGGGTGGGGGGGCAGTTGCCCCCCTCCCAGGATACACCCTTACATGTAGAATGAAAGATGAGAGAATATCAAAAGAAGGATTTGAAGCGCGAATACAGGCGAAAGGTAAAGTGGAACTACCACAAATGAGATGGGATGAACAAGTAAAGCAAGCTGCAGAAAAACGAGGAATTCAGTAGAAGGAAACCGAAAAACTAGCACAAGACAAGAATATATGGAAATTAAGAATAAATGAAATTCCAAGGGGCTACTAACGTGACTCAAAATAGGTCACAATTAGTAGAATTCAGTAACTAGTAGACAATGAACCAAGGTGAAAAATTTATAAATAAAATCATAAGAACTTGTAATGAAAAAATGATATAAATAGCTCACAAATGTGGTAAAATCAATCTTCGTATAGAACAAAGGTGAAATTAATAAAAATAAAAATAAAAGAATTTTTTTACCTTATTACACCAACGCGATGGGCCTACAGAGCCTGTGGAAGTTCCATAATAATAATAATAATAATTACAAACTACCGTCCTTATGAATACGTAATACATAAATACATGCACAACCCCAATCTCAAAATGTATCTGCTTTTCTCATAAGCAGAACAATGCCAAGACTCTGTAACTAATATATTTTAACGTATATTATACGTATTGTCTTTCACATTGGCTGCAATTCGTTTTCCAGCGTTCAGGTAGACGGCCCTAACACCCAGAAAGGACACGAAATCGAATACAATACTTTGTCGATGTAAAAAACATCTTTTAATTTTTGATAGCCAGGTCGCTTTAGGATCCCTTTAAATGTAATCTAAAATGTACAACTGCAGTCCAACAACGGTATAAAATTAAATAAAATAATCGCCGAAACTGAAACCCCCCAAAGAGAAATTCTCGCGGTCCAACAATTAGATAACTGTTATTTTATATGATTTGATTTTCCTCCTTATCTTTAACCATAATTTTTAGAGTAATATGAGATCTTGTCCGTTGACGCCCTGTCCTCTACGCAAAAGATTCTCCATTTTCATTTAGTTTCCTCCTTCTATGTATTCTTGAATAATTAATTTGTTATAGCAGAATTAGTAAAAAATTTCATTAATGCTAACAAAAGAGAAAATATGGTCATCTGACAGCTTCTGACCACACTGAATCTAAGATAAGAAAGTGTTGATGGCGCGTTTTGTTAAACAAAAGAATTCTTCGAATCCATATCCACATTTTTAGACCAGAGGAAAATTAACAGCAACCAACATAATACCGCAGTAATTCAACTATAATACCTACGTGCTTTGTTGTGAGAATTATTACATAGAATTATCAGAAAATTAACTGTCACAGCAATCTCACGAAGCATCATTTGAAACCATTGTATTTATTTATTTATTTTGTTCTTTCTTCTATTTTTATACATATTTTCTAAAGTAAACAGAAAATCAGATACTGAGTATCAATAGTTTCGTTCAATACCATTTTTTGCTATTATTGTTGTTCCCTAATCTTACACTACAGGGTGAGTCTGTTAAGATGAATCGGTTTGATATTTCGGATATTTGAAATATTATTAAAAATAATTTTGGACAGATTGTAACAAGTAGGACCCCTATGTATAGGCACTAACAGAAACATATTTTGGATAACCCAACAATTTTTGAAAATTGTCATCAATTTATTTTTTCAAAAATTAAATGTAGTGTTGATCTTTGCTTAGAACATTGTAAAGCCCGATTTTTTAAAATCATAAACTTTAGTAGTCCTCTTAAAATATTTTAGAGCGTTGTAAATTCGGTTTGTCCGTTCAAATTAGTGCGGTATCAACGTAAAATCGAAAATGAAGCAAATGTACATCTAACTGAAATCACAAGCGGGGAAACAGAGTTACGCCAATGTTATCTTCTCAAATAGTTTGCATTGGCTTTTACAAATTATTGTGGGTCAACTGTTGTCGATTGCAATTATTATGGCGTTAATTTATTTAATTTAAATCAATTTTTAAAGTAATTAAAGAACGAGAATTGCGGAGTACAACTTGTATATGTAATAATGACATTACGCAAGTAGAGTAGAACTGAGCACATATACACGGACGAGAGCATTAAACAATTAATAATTCAAATTTATTTATTTTGTTTTGTTAATGTTAGCAGTGTTATCCATTCATTTGCTAATCTGGCTTTATTTCATTCATTAATGCCAATTGTGCCAACTCTTACAACCAGTAACATTTACCTAACTATTGGCAAACAACAAGGGAAAATTATTTTTTCTAAATAAACAATATTAGGCAAAAAAGTGGAGTAATTAATAACACCGCTAACATTAATAAAAAACTTGAATTTTAAAATTAGCTCCGCCCGGGAATCGAAACCGGGTGTTCTGCTTTAAAACCTGGAGCTTCAACACATCAGCCTATTTAAACTGTCTTTGTGTAATGTCATTATTACATATTATAATACTGGCACTTCACGAATAATTTTTTTTTAATTATGTTAAAAATTGAGCTAGACTTACGCCCTAATGACTGGAATTGATAACAGTTGACACCAACTAATTTTTGGATGTGAAATGTCACATTATATGTATCCGAGAAGGCAATATTAGCAACTCTGTTCCTGGTATGCGATTTCAGCTAGACGTACCTTTGTTTCATTTGCAATTTCACGTTAATACCGCATTAATTTGAACTGGCAGTCCAAATTCAAAACACTTTTTAAATATTTTAAGAGAACTCATAAAGTAATCTATTTTTTAAAATAGGGCTTTACAGATAATAATGTTTAAACAGTTACAAACTTTTTGCCTATTACAATCTGATTCGTCTTAGCAGACTCACTCTGTATGCTCATGTTTCGAATTGTATTTTGTACCATTTTGTCTATATAACTCTTATCAATACGAATATCACTGCAAAAAAATGTAACGAAAATCTTACTTTTCTTTTGCAGAGGTAAATGCCTTATTTTGTACATAAAGCTGATTTAGTTTTTCATGTCATATTCTTATTATGATTATTATTATCTACCATTATACAGTATAATCAACAACACTATACAGGGTGTATCAGAAATAGGTACAAATATTAAATCCGATGGTAGATTACAATACATACAAACTAGAAAAAACATTTCTTTGGCAATGGAACCCTTAAGATATGAGAAAATAATAATTGAAAATTTGACACAAAATTGTTTAAGTACCGCAGGATAATAACAAAAATTTGAGTTCAAAGACATGTTATGCAAAGTAGAGTAAGATAGAAGTGCAAAAAATTTCTTATCACCTGCCACAAACCAATACTATTAGGTAGGTCAGTAGTTTCTATTCAGTCTGTTGTTGAAGACGTAGTTTATCACAAGCCAGACAAGTTTTTACGTGTTTACCACTTTAGATTTACTTTACAATTAGGTAATATCCTTCTACAGCGTAAATGCATTTGCTATGTATCATCGGCAGTTCTCAAACAAACTTTAATTTTATTTTTAATTCAAAAAGATAAACTTAATGATTTTTGAAAAATGAATAGTACCATTGAATTCTATTTTAGCCAATCTATTACTGGTTTGCATATTTGTACCTATTTCTGATACACCTTGTAGTTTAATATATTAAACAAATCGCGTAACTTAGCCAGACTGTAAGTTTTGATTACTTGATAGTTATTCAAGAAAAGTTCAATTACTGCAATGTATTTTAACAAACATTACAAACATCTGTTGTTGAATACATAAATTAGAATGTGCTCGTTACTCTATGCATATACGTTTGTTGAAGTCTTTTGTATAGAAAAACTCCTATGGAATTTCTAAAACACCTTTCAAGGTGATTAATTAATAGCTGTGTGTAGCTTGCCTTAAGATATCTAGATATTACTGGATTTTCTATTTCTATATCTATAAATATCAATATTTATTTTAAATAACTTCCTAAGAAGAACAACGGTTGGATGTATTACTAAACTATACCTGTTGCGGGTTTCCTTTATATCAGAGGAGACAATGTTTGTAAAAACGGACATAATTGGAAATCCAAAAAGTAAATATATTTGAAAAATCTTACTGCAATATTGCCTTACGTTTGTAAATATATATTTTAGTTGGAAGAAATTTACAGAATTGTTGCATACACAGCTCACTACGCATTTTATACTACAGACGGAACGCATAGGAAATAATATTTTTCCATATTTTATGTCTAACAATTATAATAATATTATATATAATAATTTGCCTAAGAATGCAGACTGAATTATTGTTGTTAGCTATTTAGCAACCTCCAGCATATGTTGATATTTGTTATTTATTTAGTATTTTTAGTATAATTACGGGCCGTGTTTGCCGAATTATGTGAGATCACCCAGTGATTTAATTCAACATATCATGAGCTAGTCAGCGGTTAAGACAATTCCGATTTAATATACTAATTACAAACCGTGTATCAAGAGTATCAGTGACACTTAATATATTCATTTATTGGAACACATTAAAACCTATGTGATTAATATAAGTCTAAACCTGTATCAAGAGATTTCAATAGATGTTCATTATATCCTATAGAAATTGAAATTCTGACAACTTGTAATTATACTTATTGTATGTACAATAATACTTACATAATAATTATTTTATTCGATTATCTATGTAGAACTTTAAATCAAAACTAAATTAGAAAGAACTTGGCGTTTCCATTTCACCATACAAGCTTATACCGCTCTTCCAATAATGGTAACGATAATTAAGAATTATGGGAAGGATGGCGTGAGTCTGTATGGTGCAAAGCTAAGCATTTCGTATTTGCATTCGGAGCGGCCATAACAATATACATAATTATTTTTTTTATCTGAACATCACAAAAAATCACCTATAATATAATTTATAGTACACAGGGTATGCTTCAAATAAGAAAGTTGAAATCGTTTCTACTGGAGCCGAAAGTGTCTTAATTCGCGAAGATGTATATTAACCACCAAAAATTTCGTTTGTTTCTATTAATATCTAATCCTAATATTGTTGAAAACCGGTATGGGTATTAGATAGTTCTCTATATTAACAGGATAAAGCAAATTTAATAAGCATCTGTTGTTTTAATTAGCATTGCTAAGCACAAACTCAGAACTTCCTACTAAATTCGTAATTACTAGGAAATGAGTATGTGGATTCGGTTTCACTTTCTCATATACATATATGTATACAAACGGAAGGACTCTAGGCTTCCATAGAGCGACATTTTCCTTCTACTTATTTTTATGGGCAATTTGTCGCGTAATGCAGTAACTGTTAATACACTTTTCTGTTATAATTATGCCAACGAAACAATTGCCGCAGCTTTAAACCAATGTAATACTAGACTGTGGCTGTAAGTGGGTAAGTACATGATAATTGATAAAAAGTTGCTGACAAAACGCTCACATCCTGCTGATTATGAAATCTAACACTAAATATAAACTACAAAATCACAGAAATAACTTTATACAGGAATCGCTCGTGGAATATTTTAATATTAGTTTAATTATTCTATTAACGTTATAGCGGTACATTAAATGTTGTTTTTGAAAGCCTTAGGCGTAAACGATTCCTATGAATATTCTAGATGTATTTGAAAGGACAGTATAAATTTAAAAATAAATTTTGATTAATAAAGAAACACAAAAATAAAACATTTTTTTATAATAGTCTTGACTGATAAGTGTTTTTATTCTTTGCAATGTTGGAAATAACTGAAGTCATTGTTGTCAGGTGTTTTAATATTGGTCTGTTTTTGTAAGTATAAAATTGGCAAGTAGTGACATTGGTTCGCTTATTGGCAAGGGGAGTGAATCCATGAGACGAAAGGAAAAATCACGAAATGCCGGTAGGCAACCCCCACAACACGGTTTTTCTTTTATGTACAACAGGTGTAACTGGAAAGTATTGAAATATTTCTGTATCGTCCAAATGAACTAAGACAGTGGAGTTTATTATCACCGTTTGCAACTTATTAAAAAAGAGCACATAATGCTATATTCATTTTCTGGGAGTTGCCTGTACTTACAAAATTGTCCTTACTGTGCTCTATAGTATACACTAAGGATTTAATTGTTGTTCTTACTTCAAAACTGCGCTAATCACACTGACAACACTGTCTGTCGAAAATTCTAACCTTAATTCAAATTGTATAACCGACACTTTACACGTTGTATTTAATATGCAGGAATGTGTCAGATTTCCGAAATCATCTAAGAGGAACAATGATCGGAAAAATAAACTAGCCCTTTACAACTAGAGATTTATTGAGTCTAGTTTTTATAATATAATACTTAAACTTTTATCATAGAGATATCGTTTCCTAACGCAAGTACTAAAGAACAATCGTATAGCCTATAATAGGTCTCCCGTTTCTCATCAAATCAATAGAATAGTACAGTGAAATCAACACGGCTGTAATTTGAGATAGGTCGTAAAATCGTAACCTATGATTTGTCACAGTAACTTACTTATCACTGGAACTGGCTGTGACAGGCTTAAAAAAACAGTGATTGTCACCAACAGTGGTTATGAAATTGCCTAAGCGTTCGTAATATACACGAAGCTTTATGACTGCACTGTCACTGGTTTAGAAAATTTTTCCTAAGTTCCGCGGGATGTACTAGCACGTTGAATGAAATCTCAAGCCGTAGCGGCTAAATAAAATATACTAGGAAAGACTAATTAATCCGAATGTCTTGAAGCGGTGTTCTGCCTGTGGCTAATAATAAAACCCTTAATTACCGGGAAGGATCACACCACAGCAGTGTCTGATAGTTTCTGCGGTGTCACGTGACTAAGTCACAGTTGAACCTGTGATAGAAAAATCACAGTTTGGTCTATGTCTAAATACAACGGAATACAAAGGTGGCGTCTTAAATTGACTCCCACAATATGTATCTTACCATTAGAATTACATAACTGTCTTTTGCATGAAAATAAAAGATATTCCTTACGCTATTACTATATTATACTTCCCATATACTTTACAGTTCATTTACTGTACTTATTCTACTTCAAATTCTCCTAGATAGTAAATATTCGTAAGTGACCGTGTTAAAGCACTTTGTCGTATCCACATATTTAGTTAAAATTCAAGAGCTTAGCATCTAACGCTATATGGATTAGACTGAAAAATGAAATAAGCTATTAGTGTATGACGATTAGCTAAAAATAAACAATTGGAAGAAGAAAAATTTAATAAAATATCATGTATGTATATTAAGGGCAATATGACGACCTCATATCTGAAAATAAACTAAATGTAGGAAATTAATAAACTCGTGATGATTTTCCTCATTATTTTGAAATATTAAAAACTATAAAATGTTACCTAGTGGAAAATCGACATGAGAAACATTTTTAAAAATATAACCATGTATGAGGTAATATCCCGTAACTATTGCGTACCTGTATGTAACAATTTTAAAAGCTAATTCTTGTTTGTCGGCGATAAGATGACAACTAAAACAACTATTTCACTTTCGTTATAGCGCTGCGTATGTTATTATTACCTACAATGCGTTTACTGGAATGCTTTTACGTAAAGTTTACCACATAAATTGAAGTTTAGTTTGGTTAAGTGATGCAATTTTGTTATCCTATGATAAGTGGTAGATACTACCAGTGCTGGATTACATGGCGTTTCAATATATAACGTTTGTTCGATAATCTTGCCTTGTGTGCCATATATAGCTATTGCAAAACTGAATATTTATGTTGATACTTCGTGATGATTGTGAAAAAAAGGCACGTCGATATTGGCTACAGAATACCTGCTATAGCAAATAACACACGTAAGATCCTTACATCTCCATTAGCTACCTGTCTTTCAGAGTGTCAATAACGCTTTCAGGAAGACTTGCTTTATTTTTGTAATATTTTTCGGTTAGATTCCATCTTACTATTCTCACTCTTTTTTAGAAGTATTCTGGCAATGGTTACTAGTAGCATATCGTAATGTCTTTTTTACGTAGATGTAAACGTAATAAAATTAAGCCCATTGCCTTTCAAAATCTATGAGGACGCAACCACTGCCAGAATAATACAAAGGTTAAGAAAAATTATCATAGAAAAAAATTCTCCCCAAATATTAATTTTCTAAGTATACAAGGAACATTTGAAATGTTTACGAAATGAAATGGAAGAAACTTTCTATTTTTATACAATCACCAAAATCTGAATCTTCTGCTGCTTCTCAACTTCTGCATTTGAGGAAAATTTCGTTCCAATAGACTGAAGTCAGACGGCGCTAAAACCAATGGATCAGGTAGATATGGTAGTAAATCGTATTTTAATTCGTTGTTTTGCGATGGAAACGACACTTGTATGGGTACGTACATTGTCTTGATGAAAAATGGTAGTTTCTTTGGTGAATCAGATCTTATTACACGAATATTTCCGTCCAACTGATCCAAAGGGTTTGCGCACTATGCTCTCGATATTGTTGAACCGTTTGGAACACAATTTGTAAGTATCGCCCCTTTAACATTCCAGAAAATGGATGCCGACTCGTTTGGTCACGGATAATCGTAGGTACTGCATAGTGGTCGAGCCAGGTTTTATCTGTCGTTACATACTGACAAAGAAACTCCTAAAACAATTCAAATACTTTTTGAGTTTGACCAGTTGTTAGCGAAAGCGGCACTCATCTTGTGATTAACTTTTTCATAATTAATTCTGTAGTTAAGATACGAAATGCACGTTCATGTAGAATACCTACAGTCTTAGCAAATTTCTTCTTCTTGAGGATGCCATCTCCTTATTAAAGGTTTGCAATCATTACAGCTATTCGTACTTTAATCGCGGTTGCTCTAAATAATTCTATGGGGTTGCAACCATACTACTGTCTGAGGTTGTATAGCCAGGAGGGTCTTCTGCGTCCTTTTTCCTTGGACTGAGTTGTGGCATTCTGCGCTTCTAATCTTCTTCTTGTTGGTGCTGTCTCCTATTGGAGGTTAGCGACAACTATTTCAAAAGCTTCTCTATCTTTCGCTACTCTAAAGAGTTGGGAGTTTATTCCTGTACAGTTCTTGAAGGCTCACAGAGTTTGTCCGAAAAGTAATGTCAGCGATTTTATTGTGAAGCGACTATAAGTCGCAGCGCGCTCGGACCGGTTGAAATCGGTGGAGGAGGAAGTCAGCTTACGAACGCGCGGTCGTTCAGTTAGCTACGACCATCCGGAGAGTAAGAAAAGGTGTAAATCGTATTCGTCTCCCGCGCAAGCCGCAATGCAATGCTCGTTGGAACAAAGGATTGCCACCAAGTTTTATGTGAAACTCAGCAAGTCCCCCCCACTTTTTCGACAATGTCATCACAGGTGACGAGTCTTGGGTGTTTGAATACGACCCCGAAACAAAAGGCAAAGCGCCGAGTGCCACACCTCGGCGTCACCTCGCCCCAAGAAGGCCAGAATGAACAAGTCAAAGGTCAAGACCATGCTCATTGTGTTCTTTGACATCAGGGGGCTCGTCCATCATGAGTTGGTACCACACGCCAACGTCAAATTCTACGTGGAAGTCCTCAAGAGACTTAAACGAAGGGTTCATCGCGTCCGGCCCGGCATCGCGGACGATTGGAAACTTCACCATGACAACACGCCAGCTCACACCGCCTTCCTCGTGACCCGCTACCTGACCGATTCAAAGGTGTCAACGGTTCCCCAGCCGCCCTACAGTCCTGACGTGGCACCTCCAGACTTCTTCTTGTTTCCGCGCTTGAAAACTCCCATGAAAGGACATCATTTCGGGACAGTTGGCAAAGTCAAAGAGGCTTGCACCAAGGCTCTAAAGAGCATTCCGGAGTAGGCCTACTATGACGCCTTCGATGCCTGGAAATCTTGCGGGAGGCGATGTATTGACGCAGGAGGAGCCTATTTTGAAACCTTTTAATGTGTTGTACCGATCTGATCAATAATTGTTTTTTCATCTTACCTTTCGGCAAACCCTGTAGTTTTGTTCATGTCACAGTTTTCACCATTTTCAGTTCCCTATTCATTCAATTGGGAACTTCACTCTTTCTGTCCATAATATTCTTAGCTTTCTTCCCTGAACATCTCTGGTGTTTCTAGTCTTTCCATGTATTCTTTCTTCAATGTTCACACTTCCATTCCTCACATTAATATCGATAAAATGTAACATCTTAACATTCCCATTCTCAGTTCCCAGTTGAGGCTTCTGCTAACTATGAAATTTTCATTTTCAGAAGAGCTCCAGGGCGATTTCAATTCTATTTCGAATCTCCTCTTTATATTTCCCGGTGGAGACAAGCCAAGTTTCTAAATACTTGTAAAAATGTGTCCCTTCTATCGTTGTTACAGCAAGTTTAGAAAATTCTAATCGGCGATGCGCTAAACCCTTATACTGGATTTGCTCAGTAAATTTTCTCAATGGTTTTGCAATTATTGGACATTCACTAGAAGAGTTGTCTTTCAGGATTTCAGAACCACCTTTATATTCAGTAGACCTCGGAAACAGTAGAAAGTGAAAAATCAGAGAGCCTCGAAATATTTATATTATCCCTATGAATCTCCGTCCTATTATAAGTTGAACAGCCAGAACAAATAATGAAGCTCTTGGGGGACTTAGATGGACAGGTCACGTTAGAAGAGACGACTCAAATCCGATCAGAAGCATTTTATTAACAATCCCGGAAGGCAAAACAACTGCTGGCAGACTCAAACTCAGATAGCTGGATG
Organism: Limonius californicus; assembly: GCA_014611495.1. Classification (NCBI taxonomy): domain Eukaryota; kingdom Metazoa; phylum Arthropoda; class Insecta; order Coleoptera; family Elateridae; genus Limonius; species Limonius californicus. The sequence goes on from JABXWE010012508.1 coordinate 33,167, forward strand.
CAGTAGAAAATGATCTGAAGGGCATGGGAATACGAAACTGGAAAATAGTAGCTCAATATAGAGTCAGATGGAGATAACTACTAGAAGAGGTCAAGACCCAGACTATGTTGTATGTAGAGCCAATGATGAATCTCCATTCTCCATAGACTATATACAAACAGCTACTTGACAGAATATGAGACAGTTTTCCATATTACACCGAAAAGCGTTTTGGACTAATATTTCATAACTCCTAATACCATGTATATTTCATTCCGACAATTTTTCAAATGACCCCCGTGCTGGTTTGTTTAAACCCAAACTAAATGAATATGATTTAATTACCTACTTACCACTAAAAAAATTAGGGTACACAACAGGCAGTATACGTTTGAATCAAACCTTCAAATAAAATAGTAAAGAGTGATAGATTCTACTAGAAACTTACTATAATACATAGTAAACAATTGATGTAGCTTTGTTTAAGCACTTTTCGTGTACATGCTTTTGTTTATATCTATGCTTTTGTTTATTTTTAACCCGTTCAGTGCAATTATTTATATAAATCCCACGATCGCTATAATTACAACATTAATTTCTAGCCAACAAAGAAAACCATACAGACTTTATCATTATCCTGTGGTCATTTACACCAAAAACTGTTAGATTTTGATTATAATAGCAACCAAAAGATATGACCGTGAAAATAGCTTAAATGACGAATTAAAAAATGTAACTGATGTAGACTTGTTTTGAATAAGCCCGCAATTCAAGTTGCGACTTTTGTAGTGAGAAGGTTTGCATTACTGATAGCAACTGCAAGCAGATAATTACTTCCTTGGAACTTTCCTTGTAGTATCTGGGTTTTTATAAAATTTCCATTTTTTCCTCTTCGTCCAAATAAGGTTAACTAAGTACTAGAAATGTACCACAACATACACTTGCAATATCTGTGATGTTGATAAGGTGAAATTAGCAAGTAAGCAGTTTTCTGTTACTTCTGATTTTCAAGTCAGTTTTTAATTAATTTTTAACATTTCATGGTGGAACCTATAAAACAATTATCAGAGTGCTACATGACGGGACAGGATGGTTGATAAGGTTCTCAATTCCATTGTCAGCGTGGATTTATCCTTATGATAATGTTGGTATCACCATAACATTAATTAAAATACTTCCTTGCTTTAACCATTTAAAATATATTCCATACCCTCGAGTTTATTTATCATTACAAACCATTCCGAATTTCCAATTTTAATATGGAATATATCGATTGCAATCTGAAATATTTCAATGGAAATATATATAATATAAATATTAACATTTCAACGTCAAACTTAATATTATACAGATGAAATGATATGTACATAGGTAAATAAGGGTTACACCTAAGCCTTCAATTACAAACATAAATTCGGAAAAACGATTTGCCTTTTCTTGCTGGCTGTGCTGTATAAATATCTTCCTATTCCATTTTCAAACGGGCACTGTATAAACTAAGGAAGACAACCCAAATATCGCTAACAAACATAACATTGGTTATAACACATGTCACAACGTAAATGCAGCTGATTCGACTCTTTTCGCGTCATTGTCAACTGCATGGAGGCAGTCATTATTGTGGCGCTAAAACTTCATTTGAATTGACAATATCAACCAACCTAACTTAAAAATATATATATATATATAATCTTGAGATATGACAGTGTCAGCAATAGAAAAAATTGAAAGATAAAAGAAGGAATTTAAATGGTAGGGCTGTATAAAAACCAATTCACTTTTTGACAAACCCTCGTATCTCTCAAACACAGTAAATAAAATTTCATATAGAAAATGACTAAAATAAAATTTCATTCCGGAATGTATTTTAAATTTTAAGTTTTTATTCTAGAAAATTAATCTAAATTAGATACGATAATACCTCTTGCATACTTTAAGTAATCAGTCTGTAGTTTAACAAATTATAAGCTTAATCAATATACTGAGTGTTTCATAACCTAGGTATTTTAAACTAATTAGAAATCAGAGATTCAAAGTTTTATTTGGGACCCTATTTTGACATTGAAGGGTCCAATCCGCAAAACAAATTTTGAGACATCCTGTATGTATAATTATAATTATAGAAGACTCCAATGCCTATTTGTCTACGTTCTTTAGAACTTGTTTCTGTCCTGTGATATTGTTCTATTAGTCAGTCGTGGGCTAGAGATCTGGGGTTCAATTCCCAGTACAAGAACATCGGATTTTTAACGGCTGCTTAACCTCACAAGACAATGGCTGACCTGCAAGGTGTTCTGGCTAGTAAATCTTCTCGAGAATAGAAGTGTTTACATTTACCGTAGTTTGGAGCCCACGTTAAGCTGTAGGTCCCCTATCTTTGGCAGACGCTCTTTTATATCAAATCACAGGTCCATTTAGAAGAAATTTTTTTTCTTTATAACAGAAAGTAAACCAAATGTAGTTAAGTATTTAGGAACTGCTACTTTTGGAAATAATAACAACACTATGATTAATTTTCGGCTTGGACCGCGTCGTCGATTGGAAGTCACACTCGGCAAAGGCAGGATTACTCGTTACTGTTTGTGAACTTAAACAAACTAACGTTTCGCAAGACATTACATATCGCATCTTTAGAGTATTCGTCACACTGCCCAAAAAACGAAATTCAAAGAAATGTTAGAACTACCGTACAATCAGCCTCATGAGTCACGTCTTGAAACTGTTCCTAAAATTCATCCACGAAAGAATGTATAGAAAGCTTCAAGCTCGTATTGGAAACAGTCAGTTCGGATTTAGGAACGGAATGGGAACACGGGAAGCTTTGTTTGCCCTCCAGATACTCATACAACGATACGTCAATGCTGATGTGCACGTATGTTTTATAGACTTTAAAAAAGCATTTAACATGGTGAAACATGACAAATTAATTAACATCCTAAGAAGAACAGGTATTGAAGAAGCTGACATAAGAATCATACAAATTTTTATTGCGGCCATAGAGCATCGGTAAGAGTTGAAGGACAATTAACAGAGGAAGTAGACATTTGTAGGAGGTGAGACAGGGCTGTGTTTTGGCTCCACTTCCATTCAACATCTGTTCTGAAGAAATGTTTAATAAAGCATTGGACGATATTCCAAATGGAATAAATATTAATGGAGTCTTGATTAAAACTTTGAGGTATACCGATGATACCGTTCTTCTAGCCGATTCCCTGGAGCACTTACAACAACTTTTGGATCGAGTCATAGAAGTGGGAGATGAATACGGTATATGCCTGAAGACAAATAAAACCAGATATATGGTAATTTCTAAGAAAAACGACGCTCATGTGGTTACAAGACTATGCGAACAATGTTGCTTTGGAAAGAATGGAAAGCCTTCCCTACCTGGGATGCTTAGTAAATGATCAATGGGACCATAGCAGGGAGATAAAGCAAAGGATAGAAAAAGCAAGAACAATATTCTTAAAAATGCGCGATGTGTTTTCCAGTAATACTCTGAGTCTGCAACTATGTATGAGAATGGTTAGGTGCTACGTGTACTCAGTTTTGCTGTACTGTATGGAGGTCTGGACACTCACGGAAGCTACCACCAAGAGAATTGAAGCTTTTGGAATGTGGATGTTCCGAAGAATTCTGAAAATCAGCTGGATAGAGCATGTGGCTAACAACGAAGACAAAAAAATAGGAGTGGGCAGAGAACTGATGAAGACCATTAAAATAAGGAAACCCTCATATCTAGCGCACATCATACGCAATGAAAAATATGCCATACTCCAACTAATTATTCAAGGGAAAATAAACAGTAAAAGAGGACAGGGTAGACGAAGAATATCCTGGCTGAAGAACCTACGCCAGTGGTATGGCAAAACGTCCAATGAACTCTTCCGAGCGGCTGCGAACAAAGCCTCGATCGCTATGATAGCCAACGTCCGCTGAGCGGACACGAAGAAGAAGAAGAAAGTAAATCAAAGTAGTTAAGTAGCAATACCTATATTTTTGTAAATAGGTGCCTAAATTATGGTAAAAGTAGCTTGTCAATTATTATCATTATACTTCTGCAACACTCTCTAAACTTGAAATTATATAAAATATCTCTTTTACAGTAAAGGGACTTTTAAAAAGACATGTAATTCTAATTTTTGGCTACTATTTATAACACTATAGACTATAGAGGATTATTCACAGGCAAGTACTATTCCGAAAATAGGCAACCCAAAATGCATAAGATAAGGACTGCGGTATCTACATTTCTAATGACGGTAGTAAGAATCAGAAATGCCCATTTGGTATCACAAAGATATCAAATAGGCATTTCTGATTCGTAATACCGTCAATAAAAATTTAGATATCGCAACACCTTGTGATACATATTTTGCGTTGCCTATTTTTCGAATTGTATGCTCGTACTATCCAGTGAATCACCCGATATATTACACTACTTAAGGACTGTATCTTAAACTTTTTCATTTATTATCTGTTCATGAATATTATATTTTTTTAATTGTTTTAAACTGTTTCTCCATCTTTTCCTCGGTCGTCCTATCGATCTTCTTCCATGGGGTTTATTATCTCAGTTTATAGAGTGAAAACTCGATTCGTTAAATGAACAGAGTAATAGCCTAAGAAAGCAGAAACAGAAGAAGAACAAGATAATTGTTTTAACAAAATGAGTAATCCCATCGATGTACGATTGATTGTTTGCAGTTTTTGATACCTCTTATCGTTGTAAAAACATTATTCAATTTATTTTATTATTATTAATATATATGTATATAACCTCAATCTACAAAATGTAAAATATCCTCTATAAAGCCACAAATGTGTTCCAAATCCGCGTGCGGTGCAACACTATCGTGAATAGATTATAGTCAACTTTCTGAGACTGTTAGTTTTAAAAGTTTACTTTGTACTAGTAGAATGCTAGCAAGTAAGTAGATTAAATAAATTAAATATAAATACTATTTTACAGAGCGATACAACCTTAATAAAAGAATAGTGACTGTGAAAATCGAACATTTGTGTCAATTAAAATTAATTAAGTAATTACTTTCATCTTCAATCCTTTCTTCAAATCTATTATGTGTGGCACGTCAACCAAAACTTACTTTTTAATAGCATGTTCTAGATTTAATGGTCTAATCTGTCACAGTTATTTCGAGTTCTTACTTTATCTCTCCCCTACACATTTCCAGGAAAGATTAGCCCAAATTACGCTCATGGAGTGCATAGATAATTATGCAAAATAATGTGCTAAAAACTACACCAGCCACAACATTTTTGCGTTCCAGAGCGAAATAGATAATAAAAGCTATATTTTGTTTACTTGAGTGAAGCAAGCAGGACGTATTATTATATTAATGACAAATCTAATAAAAGGTATCAGCTGATAAAATCTCTTTGGTTCAGTAATTTTATCTGCAAATGACACATCGACGCTTGTTTATATTTTATACTACGTACTTTGGAATTCCCCAAAACAACAAAGAAAAGTAAACCCCATTGTCTCTCTCATGAACACTATCTTTTTAGTAGCGTTTGTGTAGCGAATAGATAATACGGAATAGAGTCGTTAACCTATTTTATAAGAAGTCGCTAGCATATTACATATGCTCTAAAAAAAGTGTATAAACAAAGTTTTCAACATAGTAGTTAAATGTGGACTTTAATTTAAACAGATTCCGCGGTAAGAACGTAAAACGTCATAGTCCTTATTTGTTGTCTCTGCAATGCAAGGTCAGAGTGAGGTTGTGCTGATATTAAAATTGGTGTCTGCTTGCGCTAAACACGTGATTAGTAGTGTTTATCAATTTGTATTGAAATTAGTAAAAATATAACGTCTTGGATGTAAATTTTGAAAGAGTTTTGAACATACAAAGCGCAAGAAATTACAAAATTAATAAACTAAGAAAATACTAGAAACCACACGTGCACGATACAATTACATGTTATTGTAAAGATAAACTTGCCAATAGAACAACTGTACCTAAAAAGGATTATGACGTCACGCAAATGGCATAACTTTGAAAAGTGCAATATTTTATAGGGTTTTAAAATAAAAAAATATATAGGATTTATATTATTGCAAGCGAATCTACATTTAAAGGGCGAAGTAACTGAAAATATAACCAAACAGGAACGCAATATGCCAATCAGTTGTTTCCTTTGCATCTTTCCACCTTGTATGAAAATAAAAATCAGCGTGTAAAAGAAAAAACAAGACCGAATGCAAACATTATTTAATTAGTCTATTTACTTAACCAATTTGATGGAATCTGTGACGCAATATTACATATGGAAAGTATACAGTATAAACATTCCAATAAAAACTAGAACTTAGAAGAAAGTTACATCGTACAGATATATTGATTCAGTTATGAAACTGTAATAATTCTTGGAGTTGTAATAAATATTATTTGTGGAGCTTTAAAAAAAATAAACAGCATAATAAAAGAACACAATTTGTAATGATTATATGATAATGTAGTATGACGTTGGTTTTGTAATGTGTCCAATAACACGGCATTCAAAAGCTGTGTGGGAAAAAACTAGCTATAAATAGTGTTCACTCGATGCTATATCGAAATAAAAATAATAGTCTGATACTCAAACATCCCTACTATGTAACAGTAGTATAATTTTCAATGTCGTCTAACGAACATATACGGAATATGTAAAATATCCTGTTGTTCGTTCGTTAAGAGTCTCTTCGTTGCACTGTTGTTCACCGGTCTCTTCTCTGCTACGTGCTTCTCCTCAGCGCTAAGGTTAAAACACGGGGGTCCTACAATTTAATGTGGAATCCAAACGACAGAAACTCCAGAGAAAGTGTTTGGCATTAATACCCTACGGTTGCCAACCGGTGGGTTGCAGTACACGATTTTTATTACGTGCCATGGTAATGCTGAGAAATCGAACCCAAGTCCTAATCGTTTTGCCCAGAAAGCTGCAGCTCACCTTGTTGTATCCGGACTATTTTTGGAAGAGTTTAAATACTATCTCTTGCTACTTTTTATGTTTATTAGAACATAAAGTAGGCACAAGAAAGAAAGAACTAGTATTTGAAAATAATTAATTAAAATTAAAAACAAATTCTCTAACAATAGTGTATGACATACGTAGCTGTACATGGAAAACATATGTAGGCAAACGCATATAATTTATAGATACCAGAGATTACTTCAACATAAAAGTGCAGACAAAGTGATTGATATACAGGGGTTTTCTAAATGAATCAAAATATTCTGGGTGCTGATTCCCTCCGTTAGAACACACAAAGAGTTTCCTACAAACACGGGTCAAAAAATGTTTCTTAAGTCAGATACGACAATTTTGCAGAAGTGCATCACCGAGGTTGTTTTTTTTTTGGAATAATGTGTGAACCGTTTGAGCTAGACATTTGGAACATGGAATAAATGTTTGATGCCAAATCTGACTTTGTAATCAAACTTGCAATAACTTATCACAAACAGCCCCAAATGGGTAGAACATTCACATCGAAAAATCTCTTTTTTATGTGAAAACGTTTATATTTCCATAATTTCTACTGAAAACAAACAGCCCCAAATGGACAGAAGCTCCGATAAATTCTATCATTTTTTGTGACATGTTTACTTGACCGCCTAATATTCACATCGAAAAATCTCGGAAAACGGTGGAAGATATCGACTTTCAACAGGAATAGCTTTTTTGTGTGAAAAGGTTCAAATTTCTATAATTTGTACTGAAAACAAACAAACAGCCCCTAGTGGGCAGACGCTCGGATAAATTCTACCATTTTTTTGTGACATGTTTACCTGACCGCGTATCATTCACATCGAAAAATCTCGAAAACGGTGGAAGGTGTCGACTTTCAACAAGAGTAGCTTTATTGTGCGAAAAGGTTCAAATTTCCATAATTTCTACTGAAAACAAACAAACATCCCCAAATGGGCAGAAGGTCCGATAAATTCTATCATTTTTTTGTGACATATTTACTTGACCGCTTAACATTCACTCCGAAAAATCTCGAAAACGGTGGAATATATCGACTTTCAACAAGAGCATCTTTTTTATGTGAAAAGGTTCAAATTTCTACTGAAAACAAACAAACAGCCCCAAATTGGCAGAAGCTCCGTTAAATTCTATCATTTTTTTTGTGACATGTTTACTTGACCGCCTAACATTCACATTGAAAAATCTCGAAAACGGTTGAAGATATCGACTTTCAACAAGAGTATCTTTTTTATGTGAAAAGGTTCAAATTTCTACGGAAAACAAACAAACAGCCCCAAATGGGCAGAAGCTCCGATAAATTCTATCATTTTTTTGTGACATGTTTACTTGACCGCCTAACATTCACATCGAAAAATCTCGAAAACAGTCGAAGATATCGACTTTCAACAAGAGCAGCTTTTTTGTGTGAAGGGGTTCAAATTTCCATAGTTTCTACTGAAAAGTGACGAAACTCCCCCCACAAAAAAATTACAAAGTTTAGCGGAGTCTCCGCCCGTTTGAGACTCTTTGGGGTAACTTATTGTAAGTTTGATTACAAGATCGGTTTTGGCTTCAAAATTTTATTAAAATTTTATAATTCTAGCTTAAACGGTTCACGCGTTATTCCAAAAATCCATCCTCGGTGGCGCATGTCTGAAGAGCTGTATATCTCTTTATATCTTTGCATTTTTGACCCATGTTTATAGCAATTTTTTTGTTTGTTTTGACGAAAGAAATTTTGGTATCATTTAAGAAAATCCTGTATAGCGGTGTTTTCTTAATTTCACTGAATATATCTTACTAACTGACAAGATGTTCCCGGCATTATACGATTTCTTCATTATTCCAGAGCACAGTATACACAATTCCCCCATTAAACAGTGACTGGTCGCAAGCGGTATTCGATATAAAAGTGTCCTACTGTAATATATCTTTCGAAATAGACATGTAGGGGAATTAGATTACATTTTATTTTCCATTGCCTAACTCACAATATCCACTGAAAAATTAAAAATTCTAAACATTTTGTTCAGGCTGTAGACCTCTATAACGAGATTGCTAAGCTCTTTTCTCCGTATTATAGTTAATAAAACATTAAACTAACTACAATCTCGAGAACGAAAATAAAACACATATTCCAACTCAACAAATACTAAAAAAAAATTCCGATAAGCCTGGAGGAACTTTTTGGAAATATTCTACAATAAATTTTTAAAATTCATTTGAATACGTTACATATTTACATTGTTTTCTATTCACTGAAACTAGTAGGTGTTAAAAAGCATATTATGCTATAATAATTTAAATAGCAAAAGTCACTGTTTGTTAAGAATCTTCGAACAACTAACACATTTTGCTGAAATAAATTATAGAGTTGCCATTTGCAATATTAAAAATGTTTATAATATTAAATGCTTTTGAAAATTACATGTAAAATATCAAAATACGTATAAAGCACAGAAAATAAATAAGTCTTGTTGAAATTAAGTCTATTATTATTGTTAAAATATAAATTCTATATAACCATTTTTATGAGACATATGTTATAATCATCTGCCAGGAAGAGCGATGGTTCTTTAGTGGAGGGTGGTATTTTTACCTGTGTATATATATTATATATATATAAAGATGCTCTGGCGACCTATAACTAGACTTTCAGAATAGATTCAGTTGCAAATTGAAAACTGTACTACAATGGTTCCCTACAAATTGAATATCATATATGTATTTAACATCTGCTATAATGTTTTTCAATATCGCAACTCCAGCATTCCATTAAAACAGAAATAACCAAACAAGTACCTAAACTTTGCGATAATAAATCTATTACTGATGAAAAATTCAAAAATGATTAGAAAACAGTGATAACACTTACCTGCAGTTATTTGTGTTGATTTCAGGACAGAAACAAAAAAAGTCACATTTAAAAAATCACCACCGATCACTTCTGCAACAATAGTACTACAACAATGGACTCTCACTCTCAACAATCTCGTTCGCACAATCTTTCAAATCTCTCCGCTGGCTGCAAACTTGCGGCAATAATACAAATGCGGCGAGCACTTTCTGTCGCTCGTCGCAGTAGAGTGCGTATCAGTATAGCACATGCCGCAAGGCCGAAGTGCGGTGATGCAGTTGTTAGCCCCTCACGGAAGTACAACTTCCGCTCTCTCTTTCTCGCTTGTATGATAATATGTAACATGTAGATCACTCTAGTAAATTAAAACAATACCGTCACCTATCAGCATGTTATCTGTGAAATATTTACCGCGCCCAGTTTTAGACAACCCGCGCGGCAGCTCTGTATGACGGATTCTCACGCACGGCTCTAATAAACATAAATAATTGAGCAACCACTGCAGGACTATTTAAAAGCTTTATATGTTGTAATAATGGGGATGGTCAGATTTTATAGGCATTGTCCAGAAGTTTTATGTAGTTTCGTGCTGTACCACAGGGGGTAGCCATAAATCTTGTAGAAACCAATCAGGAACCACGACTTCAACCCAATATACAGATGTGTAAGCAATTCGGGTTACCAAAATATTCCACATTTTTAGAATAGATAAATAATAATTAAAGTTCTTGTACTACTTTTCGTTAAGCTAAGGAAATAAGTCTCTATTGCTGATATGACCATTTGTCTAAATAAAAAGGCATTTAATCAATGCGTCCTGTCAATATTAACCTAAGGTGCAGAAACTTTGAAATTCACCAAAAAAATCGGCACGCTAGCCTCAAATGGCATTGGAAGGTTCATGTTGCAAGAATGGCTGTTGCAAAATGGACTAGGAAAATCTTGGAATCGATCCCGATTGGAAGCGATTAGAGATAGAGGTAGGCCTCCTACAAGATGGGCCGATGACATTAAGAGAATCACAACACACTGGATACTAGTGACAAAGCATCGAAAGAGGTGGGATTAATTAAGGGAAGCCTGTGTCCAGCAATGGCCGCAAATGGGCTGATTAATGAAGATGATAGTGACACCTTTTCACACATATTTAATTAAAGCTTAACCTTCGCTCAAAAATATTTTCATAGTACTACTACTGGTGTAAAGCCATTCTTCACTGTCGCCCTTTATTAATAACAACAATTAAATGAAGAAAAACTTGTTAGCGGTAGCGGGTAGACACTCCTCTTCGGTCATGGTGGAGGATAGGTCTACTTCAGGAAAGTGACCCTGCTCACGCGAGTCTTGGTTCTCTCCACTTCCCAATCCCAAAAGACAGCTATGCCCTAACCTAAGTCCCAACTAAACCCCAACTGCATCCTACTTCCCTACCTTTTCACATCAAGGAAGGAACTGGGAGACCACCTTGATCACAAATATACCCATGAGAATCATAATCTTTTGGGATTAGGAAGTGGAGAGAACCACTTCCCAATCCCAAAAGAGAGCTATGTCCTGATCTACGTCCCAACTAAACCCCAACTACATACTACTTCCTTACCTTTTCACATCTAGGAAGGAACTGGGAACCCACCTTGATCATAAATACTCCCACGAGAATCATAATGGTTTTTCTCAGTACGAAATTAACCGAAGGTATAAAAAACTCCCAATTCGGATCTCCGCGGGGAGTGGTAATGAGAGAGGCCATGTAACTACGGAAAATTAGAAAAATAGGAACATGGAACATTTGTGGACTACTACAAATAGGTAAAACTCGTGTAATAGAAGGTGAAATAGAAAGATTAGGAGTCTCTATGCTGGGTTTAGCTGAGACTCACTACAAAGAAGGAGACCAGTTTAGAGCCAATCGAAACAACTTACTGTTATATTCAGGCAATGTGTTACGGGCCAAACGAGCTTTTTCGTCGGACCGCAGCAGGAAATATGGAAGGGCTTCGGCTTAACTCAGGGGATTAGGGGTGGTTCACAAGAAACGCTTGTGGTAAGGAAATCTAACGTAGTTGTGTAGAGGACAAGTCAAAGTTGGTGGGCGCCACCTTCCAAATCACAACTGATTGCCGGTTCTCGTGGAAGGGCCGAGAAACCAGCAGCTTACGGGAAATTGAACTCACCTTTGTTGTGCCTCCTCCTGTATAATGCTTACAAAGTTCATGCACCATAAAATACACAGAAATAAAAGATTTGGTGAATTTTAGGACAAATCTAACTCTATTGCATGAAATTGGTAACACACATAGAACAAAAAAAAAACAATAAAAACGGCAATAACTGTAGTTGAACAAAAGAGAAGTTAGGGCGTCCAAACCAAAGAGCGCGTCACCACTAGTTTACGATATTTACTTTACTACACAAACAAGTCTACACCGCCAGCAACGTTCGAGTTTACAAAATCAATTACACTTTACAATTAACAAATATTGGCAACTGGCGGCTTTGCGTTACATCAAGAAAGGGGTTCAGCACTTTAAACCAGTAAAATGAATCTCGGAACAAGCTTTCACAGCAGCACAATTAACAATTTTTACCTCAGTTTTCTTCGGGTAGGGAGAGGCACAATTTGGGGTGTTCCTAGGTCCTTCGAGAAGCGGAAAAAATCACAGGCACGTCTCTGAAGGCTGGATTTTCTTCGGGAAACGGGAAATTTCGAGTGTTCTTGCAGTCAGGAATGAAATATTCGTCGCACTAACTTCCAACGCGTTTGTCGCAGCAGCGGCACATCCAGAGGATCAGAAAAGGGGTTCGATATTAATCCGCAAACGCGATAAGCAAATTTGCAATGAATTGCATTCCAAGGGTTAAATACAGCGTATTTCTTAAATCCCACACTTGTCGATGGTTCTGTTTACTCCACGGTGATAATAGCGATACGAGAATTCACGCAATAGACACCCCCATCGAATCCCAAGCCGCCCCTGCAGTACTTGTCGTCGGCGCTGAGGTCTTAGCAAGCAACCGGGTCGAAAGGAGATCCTAAGTCGACTCCCGAAAAAACGCAAACGCTTTATCGATGTAATATTTTCTGTTGCCCTTTTTCCAGGATATAGACCTGCATTAAACATGTAAAAGGATCATCTTATTTCTGTAATTGTCAAGTTTACTTGCCATGTAAATACGAAATAAACATTTCCTACAACATCTTACAAGCCAACGGTACAATATTAATATGGAGAATAATACAATTTTACTAGTGTTTACAAAAATATCCTATAATTACGTATGGGTACAAACATATCCAGCAACCTGTTGGTAGAGCTACTTTATTTCACTTTAACGAATTTTAAGTTTTAAGTCGGTAAATATGGTATTCAATGGTTAAGGCTATATTTGTAGAGTGAACACATGGGTGGGCCAGAGAAATTTAAAGTGAGCCGGGACTACCTAGGCCCACCTTTACCTACGTGCTTGGGTTCACAAGTCTTACAAACATCTCTGCAGATGTTAAGTTCCGCATACAGGAATAAATATCTTATATTTTAGATCAAACTAACTGTAGCAAATGTACTATATGTTAATTACCAGCAAATAACTGTTGTAAATGTTGTAAACTGTATGGTTTAAGTAATAACACATGTTTTGTTTTCCACAGCGAACAAAAATAAGGACTGTATCAAACAATAGCATTCAAGCATCATCATCCCGATTTTCAAGAAGAGATCGAAAATCAACCCTATAAATTACAGAGGTATATGTTTACTAAGCAGCATCTTGAAATTGTTAACAAAAACCATATCAGAAAAAGTTGTTGGGAAGTGTAGACTCAATGAGGAACAGCAAGGCTTCGCCGGAATAAATCAATTATAAATGATATATATTCTACATCAACTTATAGAAAAACCCATCGAATATGACAAATCAGTTTACCTTTATTAACCTAACGCAAGCGTTTGATCGGGGGAAACTAAATGACCTACTGACTGAATCCAACCCATATCCACCCAAAAATAACTAAGTTGATTAAGGACCTATGTCCCCAGAATAAAAGCAATGAGTAAATTAACTGACGATGTACCAGTTACCTGTAGGATAAGACAAGGGAACAAGGGGCCTGTGTAGGCAATTGGTTCTCCTGCTTGGAGTCAAGTCACAAAGAAATTTTGGACGTCCGGCCGTGGGTTCGATATCGAGTCCCAGCGCTATCGGTTTCTCTTAGGTATAGCTAATTTAAGTTACATTAAGTTTATAGCCAAGGTACAATAAGCCCCAGTACAAATGAAAACACTACACACCATAGGTGGAGTATCACCAGGAAATAAAGTGAGAAGTAGTAACATCAGAGAAACATTTGAGATCCAAGATGTAGTACGGTGGGTAAAAGAAAGTCTGAAGCAGTGAAGAGACCATGTAAACAGAATGGACTATAACAGACTGACCAGAGTAGTGAATACACATAAAACAATACGCGTAAGACACCTGGATGTTTACCAAAGAGACGGTGTGAAAATTGGACATCCGTATCTCAGGAAAATGACAACATCTAAAGGAATATAGAAAGAACGAAGAAGATAATAAATAAGAAATAAATAAACGTCCCTCTTTCTGAACAGATTGTATTTGTTCCTCGGTTTCTCTACATTCTTATAAATCCATTTCAAATGAACGGTGGTATATTATAGTGAACAATGAAAATTGCACATTACTTAATTCGAGAGATCGTAAAAAAGGAATAAAACACTACTATGCGTACTTTAACACAGTTAATTAGTTTTCCGATGATAATTTCTACGTAAACATATTTTTAATTTAAAGTAATATCAGGAACAACACAATTTGCAGGTCTAAAATGATCAAAATATGCTTACCAACACGTAAGAAAACTTAATGGTGGTTTGAAACTCATTACCGATTTACATATTTTTAGTTTTCTTGGTGTTACCCATTTCTTCCGATTTTTATTCATTCAAAGGCAGTCCTATAAAGATGATAAATCAGGACAAGTGGAAAAATATAGCAAAAGGAGAAGATCCTTTTATATGGATGATAAATTTTTATTGCGAGACTCCCAAGGACAAATGTGCTAAAAGCTACGAGCTGAAAGATGATTATACCGATGCTGCTAATATATTATATGTGGGTGATGCAATTATCTTAGTGTAATTAACAGTGTAACTTTCCATGTCGTTCTCATTAGTATGTGTGGTAAATGTACAGCATGATCTACAAAATATTTGTAAAGCATTGGCTGTGAATAGATGCATAACGTAGACTCCTAGCCACGGAAGTGCAGTACACTGCAGCTATGGAGAGGTTTTCCTAAAATATTTCAAGTGTTTGAACTGAAACTTTAACCGCTAAAATATGATCCTTCAAACATAGACAACACAACTAATACTTAAGTACTTTGTTGTTGTCTCGATGTTCTGTGGACATCTCACACACGCTACTTATTTTAGTTAACAAACAACGCCCCAGCTTTGTGTAAGAATGAAAGATTTCAAAATAATAAAAATGACTATCCATTTATATCAACATAATAATATAGGATTTGGTTTCTTAACTAAAATATATACCATGTGTAAACTGTCTGCAGGGATTTTTCTTTGAAAACATTCAGTTTAAAATTCAGCATACGGATCATTTGAGATTACATAATAAACAACTGGTGTCATATGAAACGAGCACTCCAAAACCACATGTCCACACTGGCCGAACCACTGGCCAGGCCTTGCACTGATCAGATAGGGCAACAGTGACCAATACCTTACCTGCAATTTAGATTAGCAAAACTAAAATACTCAGCGCTATCCTACAGAAATAAACTGATCAGCATTCTTTTTCCATGGAACGTTACTTCTTCCAAAAATTGCAATTTATTACTGCCCTTCAACTATCAAGAACGTTTTCGGGAAACTACTAGTTTAACCTATAAGGAGTATAGAATTTCACTTTATACAAGTCAGTTCATCGAGCGTTACTTCTTCCAAAAACTGCAATTTGTTGCTACCCTTCACATGTCAAGAACATTTTCGGGACACTATTAGTTTAATTTGTAGGGAGCATGAAACTCCACTTTATGTGGAAGTCAGTTCACGGAGCCTTACTTCTCACAAACACTGCAATTTGTTGCTACCTTTCGTCTATCAAGAACATTTTTCGGGTATTACTAGTTTAATCTATAGGGACCATGGAACTCCACGTTATATAGAAGTCAATTCATGGTGCCTTACTTCTCACAAACACTGCAATTTGTTGCTACCCTTCATCTAGCAAGAACATTTTCGGGACACTACTAGTTTGACATGTAGGGAACATGGAATTTCACTTTATACGGAAGTATAGTTGATGGAGCGTTACTTCTTCAATAAACTGGAATTTTTTGCTGACCTTCACATATCAAGAACATTTCCGGGAGATTATTACTTGGTCCCTAGGGAGTCTTTCTTTTGGTAACATTATCTAAAAGGCTATGCTAATAATCTGTGTTAGCAGTACCATTAATAAAAGTAGGAAAGGGTTCCATTACATTAATCTACAAAGAACGGACTCAAAGTTATCGCAAACAGTAAAAGGTGGAAATTGTTCTAAGGGAAGAGATGCACTCTTTTCAGATTTTGTAAAATCTCGAGTTCAACGCATTCCTTTTACTAAATTTAGAAAGTTTAAAAATTCTCGGCAGCGAATAGCACAGCAATTAGTTAAACAACAGTATGTATACCTTTGTATTCAATTTCTCTTTAAATTCAAGTAGACCCTTGACTTAGAACAAATGTATCTACGTATTTCTATATGATATCATATTGTTTTCGATATACGAATATCTTAACATCTCATGAATTTATTTTCCCTCTGCTACCACAATCGGTAAATCTTAGAAGTAGTATGGAATCCTATAGGAATTTGTCCAGCGAGTCTTAATATATTAATCTGAAGAGATTAGATTATCTATGCAGCTAGGGATATTAAACCATTACTGAAACCTATATTTATAAGAGCGATGTACTTGACTTGTGCCAAGAAGATTTACGTTCGACTATAAAATTATCGGCAAATTTTACAAACATTTACTAGCCAAGTTAGGAAGTAGTGAGAGCAATGGAATTAGAATTACCATGACCAGTAATTTTGATAAGCTGCTGATCTGGAATACCTGCGTTTGCAAGCTGTGTAACTGCGGTAGATCGGTGTCTGTGATTAGTGATTTTCCTTCGCTTTGTATCAAGCCCAGCTTGTTCTGCAGTATTTTTAGTCCATTTGGACAACTCACAAATCCCCACGGGAGTATTTTTGTACCAACCTTTAGAATCGGCTAATTTCCAATTAGGATTTGGTGTAATGAACAGTCTGTCTGTTTTAATATGCGGCGGACGTTTCTCCATCAGCTTTCTGAATAAACGAACTGGACATATGTCTGGGTCAATTTCATTGGGAGTCAGCCATTTATTATTAGCACAACTTCTTGCACCTCCTTGGTAAGTCTTCGTAAATACTGGATTGTACACTATTCTTCCTGTTTCATTGCCGTAATTGTCAAGCTCTTTCTGAAAATACGATACTAAAGCATTCGCTGCTTCGTTGCCTCTCCAAGCAAGTTCGGTAGCAACGATGTTGAAAAACTTCTTCTGCAAGCCTGCAGGTGAATCTTCGTCCCAACATTTTTGCAGAGATGACAGTTCCTCCTTAGTAAAAGCAGCAGCGCTTTGCTTACGTTTC
>JABXWE010012509.1:0-37662 GCA_014611495.1 Limonius californicus
TATTTATTTTTATAAATTATGGTAAGTTAGCTGAAATACCACGGTCTAACTCTCGAACATATGTACTCTGTCTCAGAAGTCGGTTCTATCACGCTTTATGATTATATGAGAAAATGGACATTTCATACTATTTCCCAGTACGCAGCTGACTTCAGGCGGAATCTTTAACACGTCAGTCGCATGCAGTTCTTTAACCTAAAATGCCTATAAAGCTCTATGTAAAATTCGAACAGGTTTAAATATTATTTTCTGGTGTTTTCCGTAGTTCTCAGGTACACTCGTGCTCCTTGCTAGGTAATTCTAATTAGTATACCTTTCTGAAGCAATCTCTACATCCAAATGTAATTTTCTTCCTAGGATCGTTCTTGACCTCAAATTTTCCTTCCCCTGCGCTGTGATCCAAATCTTGTTGCGATGTCGGACCAAATCAACGAACTCCAAACAGGATCCACTTATTTCAATATTAAATTAGTAAGTTATACTAACTTACTCTTTCTTTAAAAAAAACTCGTTTTTAAACTGAACAAGAAACTAATACTTTATTAATATAAACAATGTTAATTAATTTTAAATTTTTAGGAGCTGAACAAAAATGTGTGCATTCACACCAAAGTACAAAGGACGCTGTGCTTTTATTGTTTTATCAACAAACATCTTAGTAACCGACAAAATTTACCTGGCAACGATGCCAAAAATACATAAAATTACAGTAAGGACACCTGGATCCGAATACAATTCAAAATTTCAAATTTTGACAGTTAAATTTATTTTATAAAAATGTTTATATTTTAACGGCGTCAATGTTTATCCAAGTTTTGATTCTTGATCCTTTCATTTTGTGATAGGTTTTTGCAAAATACGAACTTGGCAGTGTTTCAGACCAAGCAAGAAGTTATGTGCGTCCTGGTCTGCCCTATGTTAATGACCACAATGGAACCGAATTCCAAGATATCATACAAATGTACGAGTATCCTTAATCAAATTAAATTAATCGATCTTTACGAATCAAAAAATCATCACAATATATATATTATTAGCCACATTGCAACATCCCATTGTACTCTTACTAACATTAAATCGTTCTCATATTTGTCTATACGACCACTCATCTTCTATTCTCTGTATAATTCTTCCTCTTATATTTTCAGTCATATGACGATACATTTTATAAATGTTAATTCTAACTGATGACATTAGTAATGCATGACACATGACATTTGAAAACAATCATAAAGGACAATTTACACTATCCAAATAATACAAATATCAGAAAATTTTCATAAAAGCTTGTCTCGGTTTATGTTTCCGCAGCTGTACATACCTGATAACAAATTTAATTAGAATAAACAAAAGCAGTATGTAAACAGAATTACAGAATGCACTCGAATGAACGTAAAGAAGCAGCAAAACCGAGCTACTGAGGCACAGACGGAAAGAACTGATTATACTCTTGCACTACAAGCGTGTGTCAACATGTGTTCTGTTACCGCAACGATATCAGTATCACTATGTCTGTTCGCCTGCCGGTTGCCGAAGTGTAGATATTTGGTACTAATACAGACAATTGTATTCGTAAAAAATATAGTTCTATTGCTATAAATAATATAATTTCATTTCACTATTTTACTGGTACCTGATACTTGTTAAATAAATTTCTTTGAATTTGGCGACTCCTAAAAATTTTCGACCCATGGTTTGCATACCACTGCTGTAAAACACCGCATGCTGACGATTTTAAGCAAAACTAATCTGTAAGTAGTAGAGAGAGTTGGTAAGTATGTTTACCTGGAATATCAGATGAAAGTAAGCAGAGAAAATCAAGAAGCGGAAGTCAAAAGAAGGGTCACAGTCGGATGGTCAGCTTTCGGAAAATTAAATCAAGTATGGAAAACAAAGATACCGTCAGAACTAAAATCTAAAGTTTTTAATCAACGTGTGATACCAGCAATGACCTATGGCACAGAAACTTGGGTGCTTACAAAAGCAATCATGAATAGGATGAGAGAAGCACAAAGAGCTATGGAGCGAAAAATGGTAGGAATAACTCTAGCAGACAGAAAAACAAACGAATGGCTAAGAGAAAGATCTAAAGTCGAAGATATAGCGACAAGAATAGCAAGACAAAAATGGGAATGGGCTGGACATGTTGCCAGAATTCCGGACAAATGGAGTAAGAAGATTTTGGAATGGAAACCATGGGGAAGGAGAAGAGGAGTTGGCAGGCCCATGATGAGATGGACAGATGAGATGCGAAAAACAGCCGGAACTAAATGGCAAGAAATATCAAAGAACAGAAAGGAATGGAAGGGTAGAAAGAAGGCCTATATCCATATATGGATAGAGCGAGGCTAGAAGAAGAAGAATCTGTAAGTGCAATTACAACGTAAATTTAAATAAATTAACACCTAAAATATGAATCGCTCTATTATGCTGTGTTACAATCTACCGCATAATAACACACTTAGAATTATGTTTAACATTATGAAATATAATTCGTTCTGAATACGACCCTGATAACTAGGTGTACTTGAAAATTTCCAGATTAGCCACACGGTGCGCACGCTTGTCATCTGACATCTAGTATTACCAGGTTGGCGCCGAAGGAGGTCCACATTCGAAATTTTAAAATAGTGTAAACCGCCAACCATACTTTATCGATTTCACGATACCTGCTTTGTACATTCGTTATTTGCTGCTCAAAGTATGTTTACTAAATCTAATGCAAATCTTATAGCGCTTCGTACGAAAAGCCGGAGGTCACAGAATAAATAAACGTATTTCTGTCATGAAAAGTAAGGTTAGAAAAACGATTCGCCGATTTGCGAATAACTACTATTTTTGCAAATTTACGAATTGAAAATTAGAGATACAATACCAAAAAACAAAAAATATACTATTGACTATTATACGAATTTTAGGCGAGTACGACACGACGCAGAATTTTGTACAAAATACTGTTATGTAATAATGTGTAAATATAGTTATCATTTTACAGGTGTATTTTCTGTCCGCAGAACCGCACTGAAAGAACTTGAGGATGATCTTCCGTCGATTACTCCTTGTTATTCAGTTCGTTGGTCTGAACGGTATTACAAAAATATGATACATAATATACAGTTGAATATTCGTTAGCTGAGAATAATTTGTATTTGGTTTATTTTTATTATGACCATGATAATGATGATGATATTTTTAACAACCTACTGGATTTTTGGTTTCCATTGCATTTTCATTACCTATTTGTTTTGGTTAGTAGATTTCAGTACAGTTAAAACTCCTGGAAGAGTGGCAACTTCTTGGGGGCCATAAATGCACAGCTTCTTACAATTAAATTTCCTCCAAATACGTTATTTAAGTAATTCCTAGTAATCTAACTGTAGTGAACTGGAGAGCCATTTGGTACCAAAGTTATCCGTGCAATGAATTCTACGTCTTCCAACAACCCGGGGAAAATATTTTATAGGAAATCCAAGTTACGTCGTCCAGGTAAATTTTAATGGAAAAAGTGTGGTCCAATAAATGATTAACTACTAGGCCTCATCAAACGTTTACAGAAAAAATTCATCGTTTTTTGAAGAATTTTTAAGATGTCTAAACATTATAAATAATTATAGATAGACGGTAGCCTTCAGAATCGGTATTGAAAACAATACGAATTTTATGCCCTAATTAAGTCGGGAATTAACAATTTTCGTAAAAATAAGTTAATTATCTGTTAAAAATCTGGAGAACCAAACTGACTTGCGCGGGTACCGCTCTCGAGTACGGACGTGTTTTGGGCGCTCTCGATTAAAATTGCTTAGCGAGCCTTTTAGAAATATTTTGGGTGCAAACTATCAAATTCCACTGTGTGCAATTCAAGTGCGTGTGTGTACAAACCTGGGACGAAAGGCGGGAGCAACTCTAGCGGATCCACCTGAAGATCGATCAAAGGTGAAAGACACGCGACCGACAAAGAAACAACAGGACGGAGGGGAAAGGAAGCGGAAAACGTAGGAAACGCAGTAAAAGATAAGTGCAGCTTGACTTGTCTTTTGTAGGCTCTTGTAGTCGCTGGTAGTATTAGTAGTCAATAAACTAAAATAAAATTATATATAACAAATTTATAAATAGAAATTAAAACGGAGGCCTTGCGTAGCAAATGAAGGCAAAACGGTACAAGCGGATAGGCTTCTAGGGACGCATTCCGGCTAAAAGCGACGAGGGTAGGACACAGAGGAAGACATAGCAAGCCATCGCAACCAAAAACTGAAATTCTTGTTATACGGCCATAAAAGTTCACCCGAGGATAATATTTACAATTGGGGCCAACTGCCAGGAAAACATTTCTCGGCTGCACCAGTCAGTCAAGCGTGACTTCAATCAAGGGACCCATTCCTGATGGGGAAAAAATAGTAGCGTTTACTATTTTACTGGCGGACTGGAAAGCTGATAGGGGGTCAACAAAAAATATCTCACATTCAATTGCAAAGTAGAGTATATTAGGGATATTTTGGGTCCAGGAGATTACAACCTCTAAAAGTAGTATCCGACTGGTAAAATTTAATCTCATTTTTTTCAATTTTTAATTATTTCAATGTCATTTAAGATACTGCAATTCCTTTCAGTGCGTAGATCCGGGTAGGCCAATTAGGGCAAATCTAGGTCTCGGTGTCTGTAACTTCTACAAGTAAAGGGAAAACGATCCGAAACTATAATCTCCTTTAATCGCTTTTAATTCACCTTAAGCTAATCTAACTTAACTAATTTAAAGCGTAGATCTGGGTGGGCCAGGTTGGAGACCGCAAAAGTCATGTTTGGTATTATTTTGAGTAGTTAAAACGAAAAAAGGGGCCAACACAAGATAAGTTAACAGTCGAGGTTGAGGAAAAATTCAGAATATTTCACAATTAACAGTAAGGCAGAGTATATTAGGGATATACGAAGGGAGGCAAGAAGAATCTACGCACTAACGGAAGAATCCAATCAAGACTCGGCTGAAGAAGAACAGGCTAACGGAGAAGAAAAAGAATAGCGAGGATGAGGAAGGGGAAAACAAGGGAGAAGAAACGAAACATGCACCAGTGGGAAAGCAACCGATGGATATCTAGCGGTCAACTGCAGGGTGGAAGGTTAGGGAAAAGAAGGAAGTTTCGAACCTCCAGCTCAGTGGTAAAATAGTTGTAATTAGTGTGGTAAATATTAAGTCGTTAATTAGTCATTAGGAAACTAAGATAGGGAAGTCTGTTATCTTATGACAATAGATAGATAAGGGAAAATAACAATGTAAAACTTGATACCATAGCTATTAAGTGCTAAGGCATAATCGCATAACGAACAGTTGAAGACGCTTGGGAGTAAATACTCAGTAGGTTAATAGCTATTAGGAAACTAAGATAGGTGTAATCTGTACCCTTAGAACAATAGATAGAAGTGAAATAAGAACAATGTGAAACTTTGATCCCAAAGTTATTAGGTTAAAATGCATAATCGCATAATGGTCTCGGTTATGTACTCAAAAACCCCATTGATGCGTAGCGTACTAACTACTCGGTGTTGCAGCAGCGGTGTCTTGCGGTATGCATTGCAGACATGCTAACGTTGTGCAATACCCCACCCTATCCATTACCTCCCTACCCACCTACTGGCATGGGGTGGGCCTAGCGTAATCCAAGATTGACCCTCGAGTCAGCTCCATGTCAGATGATGATGTTCAAAATCTAGAGAACCAAACTAAATAAATAACTCCCACAATTTAGTGTTTAGGTAACACGTCTATGTGTGGAATGTCACCCATGAGGGTATTCAACAAAAAATTAATAATTTAGAACGGTTATGGACTAAACTAAACCAAACATTTAGCACAGTAATAGACCGCGCTAAAGACAGCTGTCATTGCAGATGTTACGTACTTGAGATCAACTAATTCAAAGTAATATTGTTATAAATAGCTGAAAGAGAACGCCGAAGAGAAATGTTTTAAATATGGAAATATAAAATTCAACTACCGAATGGGTAGTCGTCTTATAATTCCATTCATTGTATATGAAAGTTGGTGTTTACTTTATGGTCCTTGCCGTCATAAATTAGGTCTATTCGTAAAGGACAGACCCTTTACAAAAAAATAAACAGGTGTGAAGGAACGGCTGTTCCAAAGATCAATGAGGCATGAGTCTCAAGCGCCAACTAAAAATCATTAGCAGTTACATTTAACATGAAATATACATGCGAGTATAGATTAAAAATTTAAATTATGAGCATAATGCCCAAAGTTCAACTATGTATGAGACTATAAACATAATCGCAAATGCGGTCCGATACAGTATTCAAATAAATAAAAACAGTTAATAAACAAACATTTTTCAGATTTGATTAATTTATAGCATAATATAATTTTTGCACTCGGTGGTTATTCAGGACGTCGAGAGAGAAGTAATATATTCATTTCTTTGACATACAACGCATTTAACATCCTGTATATCTACACCGAATTTTATAATTGTATATTGTATATGATAGTTTTAAAAAATAAGGAATGTTCCCATATGATTGGATTCAAAATATCAGTTTTCGTGGGTACTATAGATATAGTTATTAAACTGCCAGTTACAGAATAATTTCATGTAAGTCCTGCATTGATAGGTTTCCCGTTGGACGAAGGCCCTTCACATTTGTTATCCGTAGTGCAAATTTTTATCGAATATCCTGAGATTTGTCGCGAATCCGAAAAGGCTATGCTTGCTTTAACAGTATTCAATAACTGGGTGTACGCTGTAAGATACTGCCTATTGCTTGCAGCAGAAATGAAAGGATTTGTCACGCTGGAAGCCCACGCAAAAATTGATGCCAGTACGTGAAATGTTGGGTATCGAACTTCGTCATCAAAAACATTCATCAGCATCAGTGGCAGAAAACACATAAGGAAACAAATGAAAATGATAGGCACCAGCTTCGTTAGACGATTGTCTTTTTCTCTATGGCTTCTTCGGTGGCCCTTTGCACTGGTAAGTCTAAAATAAATCAAAGGTTGTGGATTTTCTTTTGTTTGAGAGGAGTAGGTATAAAAACATATGGGGCTGTTAGTAACGATTCAAAAATATATTAATGTTAAGCAACACCAACAAGTGAGTACAGGAGAGGTAGTGTTCTGATAGTAGATATACGAATTAAAACTTATATGGGTGTTCTATACTCCATGGTATGCCTAGGAGCAGCTACAATTCATAGGAATGATATTTATGGGTGGAAAATTATTCTGAAAGTACCGTGTTGCTATAAATAAAGGATTGTGTTTGTATTGCATCAGCACCCCTTCTTGAAGTTCAACGTGGTGAACCAGGGGTTTAAAAAATTATTTTCTCTTAACCGTGAATTCCAAAAAAACCTCAATTAACTAAAAGGAATTCTTCTTGACTGTTGTAAGCCAACGTCGTGTACATATATGATTGTAAATTACACTTGTCTACAAGAGGTGGCGGAGTCGCCATCTAACGGGCATTGTTAACACTTGTGGTTAAACTAGGTACTGCAGTAGTAAATGTAAAAAACTTAATATTTTAATAGTAAATTGAAAGTATGTATTACTGTTGATTGATAAGTTTAAATTTATCAATCAACGGTATTACAGTTTGATTATACACTGTAAAAATAACACATTAAATCAATTCAATTGGAAATGCTAAGTTTACGAATAATACCAGGGTCTTAAATTGACAGGTTTAATTTATAGGTTTGCGATTCGATGGAGATTGATATATGACGTTATGAAAGACTTCGAAGATGCTATAAAAGCCAAATTTTTGGGATTGTTTAAAGTGATGACGTTGTGAAGAAAGTTCATAACGTCCCTACATCACTGAATGTAGATATTTAGGATCTTTGCAAAAAACCCGAATATTTGTCATATTAATCTCAAACAACTTTAAATAAATATAAAAAGCAGCCTACTTACCATAAGACTACAGTCTATCATTTTTAGAAGTAAATGTTGTCATTTACATAGTTTACTCTATTATATTTTCGGTTTATAACGAACAATAATTTAAATATCTACCGTTTAAAAGTTGTGGTATGTTTACTATTTATCTCCATGTAAACTTCACATAAAAACATATGTAAGGGGCATGTTTCTGCATTTTCCAAAGTTGAATTACAAAATATCTAGTCATAAAATTGTTTTAGATGTATGTTATAGATATAATTTAAAGCTAAAAAAGTAACCGTCGAGTTGTATAAAAAAGCAGTAAATTCCGCATTTAATAAGTTTGTATGTGTATATGTGTGCCTAGGAATGTACAGTCGAATTTCTATATATCGAAGGGTCGCGAAAGAGATTAGTTATACAGGATGTAGATGTAAAATAGGTATTGAACTTTTCTAGAAAACGTTTCTACAGCATGGAGGGGGAATCATAATGGCTCATATGGTAACCTTCCCCATTCAACCACTAAGTCTGTAGGTACCAAAAAAAACGAGCACCCACTTTGTGATACCTCATTCAAAAGGTTCTGAAGCAATTATTGTAATTAAAATTTAAAAATATTAGATTAAATGTTCACAATGAGTTCCGTTATTCTTTAAACATTATTGCAGTCTAATGGGGTCAACGCTGGAGATTTTGGAGGCCATTCTATTGGTCCTCTTCTACCAGTCCATTGTCCTGGACAATGTTGGTCTAGATAGGCCCTTACAAGGACTACATAGTGAGGAGGTGCCCCATCTTGTTGGAAACTAATTACAGATGACCAGTAGAATGACCCAAAGATCTCCAGATGTTACGCCATTACACTTCTTTTTATGGGGCCACTTAAAAGCCGTTGTCTACAAAACTCTACAACACAACTGCGACAACGACTAGTTCAGGAGTGCTGAGCTATTCCGCGACAATTTTCCAGAATTTTCTGAGAGAGTTTGAGAGTTGACTTTACTACAGTTTCACTTTTTCCCCGTAACGAATCGGGAATAAAAAGGTTGGTACTGCTGAATAGCATTTTCTAAGTGTTTTTCAGTAAAGTAAAAGGAATTATTGCCAATGAAGCTCAATTAGCGATTGATCCAGAAAACTCCAGCCGAAGAGTTTCTCAAGAGCGTGTCATTAATAAATCATATGTGAGGAAACAACATACGTATCGCGACTATAAATTCACACCTGTACAAATTCTTCATCCTGGTGATAGTAATAAAAGATTGGACTTTTGTTATTGGTTTCGTAAAAAATTGCAGCAAGATCCACATTTTTCCAGAGTAATACTATGGACTGATGAGTCTTTATTTACAAATTCGGGAATGTTTAACAGGAAACATCTTCATCACTATGCAACAGTTTAATAAGAGAGTACACAGCAAGTTCGATATTCTTTGAACGTATGGGCTGGCTTTTTAGATAATGCGGTTCTGGGTCCATTTTTTTATCGATGGACATTTAGATGGGCCTGGATATTTGCATTTTTTGCAAACAAATTTAGAAGATATGCTAGATAAATTGCCATTAGTAATCCTTCTAAGCACAAGTAGTACCAGTAAGATGGAGCTGGTTTTCACAACGTCCGCATTGTATGAGATTATTTACATATACATTTTCAAAATTCATGGTTTGACACATTTGTCCCTGTTCGTTGGCCTCCGCGATCTCCATGCTCAACGCCTATAGATTACTTTCTGTGGGCCAATATAAAAGACTGAAAATATCGGACATCATTGATGTTGACCGCTGAAAAATGCGTTAAGAGGTCGGCATTTTGAGTTTGATGCAAAGTACAGATAGTTGTGGAAGACTTCTTCAGTCAGCAGCCACAAGAATCGTATGAGCGGGAGAACTGATCCAGAATTAACAAGCAAGGCAAATAAATCAACAAGGCTATATTACGCACTGAATAAAATGGTGTTAGGTCATAAGTATATTGAAATAAATATAAAATTAAAAATACATAATGCAATAACGGTGCCCACAATCACATACGTGGCCGAGAACTGGGCACTTCAGAAAAAATCACGAAGAAAGATTAAACGCCATGGAGATGAAGCATCTGAGGAAGATCGTGGGGATTACGAAATGGGAACACGTGAGAAATGAGCATATAAGAGAGATTACTCAGCAACCACCATTACTCGAAAAAAATAGAAAGAAAACAATTGAACTGGTATAGACACCTGGCAAGAATGGATAGAGAAGGATTACCGAGAAGAGTATTGGAAATGGAAAAACTGAAGAGGGGCAGAAGAGGGAGACCAAGAAGGGGCTGGTTAGACCAAATAGAAGACATCGGAAGATCAAAGGGGAAAACAGTAGCTGAAATGAAAACACTAGTAGAGAATAGGAAAGATTGGAAGAGAAACCAGACCCACAATCCGACGCCTAATAATGGACAGAAAGACAAGTGAAAGAAGAAGAAGAAGTTCAGCATTCCCGCGCACCTACTGCTTGAAACAACAGGAAGTTCCAGTTTAAAATCGATACGTCACTGACTGAGAATGTAGGGAATCTTTCTACGAATTACAATATACAGGGTCCTTATTTTACATTAAGCAATTTACTGCGTGATTAAGTACACGTACTTAGTTTTAGTTATATTCCAACTTTAGAGTAAACCAGTGGCAAAAAAATCATCGACATCATCGTGAAAAGTAGTAATTTTTTGTGTGAGTTTTCTTTGTCATATTTTTATAGTGAAGTTGCTATTCTGTGTGTAGATGCCGAAAAATGACAGTCTAATTTCGTTGAGGATCAAACAATAACCGGAACTTACCTTGCCTGAAAACAAAATCTTTTGTAAAGCCTGCAGTAAAATGGTAACCGGTTTCTGTCGTTTTTTTTTAATTCAGCATGTAAGTACATACTCACATTACAGGTCATTACCGTAGATACTTTTTAATTGTTTCAAATGGCATTTGACAAGAAATTCCAAATTATTCAACATGTGAACACTATGCACAAAGGTCAAAAATCAAAAGGAAGTCAGAAACTGCAAATGCCATTACATGGAATCGTTTGCCACTGCTTATCAAAAACGGAGAACTTAAAAATATTCTATTTAAATTGAATTCATACAACTTGTTTGGCCAATTTCCCACTGTAAACGATTCAATTAATAATGTGATAAAGTATTACTAGAAGCACTTCTACGGGTGCAGTTATATAAAGAAAATTTGCCAAATACTCCGCTGCCTCGTAAACTGGTAATTACCAGATGTGGTACGTGAATGGAAATATATTCCAGCTGCTGGATATTTGCGGTCATTGTTTTTGCCAGTCGACTGAAGATTTCGGTTCGACCCGGTTTCTCGTTAAGACCTCAGCACTGACGACAAGTAGTGAAAGGCAGTCAGCGCAAGCTTCTGAGGGTGAACACACGTGGTTTTGAGCGGGAGTTTTTTGGCAGCGCTTCTCCTAACTTAAGATACCGTATCGCTTTTCTTGCCTGGGGCAGAATATTCTCGATATTAAGTCTGATTAAATATTAGCAGAGTGTTGCGGTTTAGCAAAGACAATTTAATGAAATTGTTCTCTCAGCTTGAGTCGGATTACAGCCATTAACCCCGCGACTCCCTCCACTAAGCTGTTGCGACATTCAAATCTCGTTCAACGAAGAAAGTCGTGATCCAGCCTTCAGGGGCGTGCCTCCGATTTTTGTCTGCTTCTCGAAGAACCTAGGAACACTCCAAATTGAGCCTTTCTCTCTACTCCCTACCGAAGAAAACTAAGGTAAAACTTGCCAATGTAGTATACGGTGATTGTTTTCCCCTGTTTACCAGAGCTTCGTTGGTAACTAAGAAATAGAACAGTTTAATTCCCTTGTAATATTAAAAGTGAGGCAATCTTCAGTTGCCCAGCGTTTCATTATTCGTTAAGTTACTTCGAAGCTGCTACCATGTTATTTATGGATGAAAAATTATTTTAGAAGTATCGTGTTTCTGTAAATCTAAATAAATAATTGTGTTTGTATTGCATCAACACCCCTTCTTGATGTTCACGTAGTGAACTAGGGGTTAAAAAAATTTGTTCTCTTATTTGAACATATTGCTATTATAACTAAAAACTAAAAAGAACTCTTGCTGGTTGTTGTCGGCTAATGGCTTATATATAGATGCAAATTACAATCGCTTACAAGAGGTGGCGAAGTCGCCATCTAACGGGCATTGTTGACGTTGCCAACATTTGGTAGGAAATAATTCATAATTTCAGAGTTTTTAAAAATAGGTGGCGCGTCGGTATTAATCATAGAAATCATGCAGGTTTGTCCAGCAAATAAATAAATAAAATCTTAAGCCTGAATTAAAGTAAGTAAACATTTTGCGTTCTAGACTAAATATTAGCGGTGGTAACTGAACTATATCTTGATAATTATTATTAGATTAGAGTAGTCAATGTTATAAACTGTTTGGCTTAAATAAAGACATACGTTTTGATTTTACAGTCAAGCTTTATCGATAATTTGTGTTATATTTTTGTAGATTTCTTTTATACCTACTTTTTTTTCCAAGCTGAACCTACATGAGTAGATAGACTCTCCCCTTTCCAACACCCCAGTCTTCTTTGGCCGGTCTAGTGTTGTATTATACAGGGAATTTTTCTTTTTAGTATATATTACCTACATATGTACCTTTTAAAAAGAACGCATCAATTACGCCTATTATGTAGGCAACCAACTATACCGACAAGTAAACCATAAAATAATTTAAGGTTAAAAATAAAATTAGTTGTTATTTAGTGTCTTCTTGCGTTTTTTATACAACCATGTACACTAAAGACGAAAAAGTGGAACTTCTAATGTAGTATCAGAATGGTAATAGCTTAAGAACTGTGAGAGACTTCTTTTCACTAAAATATCCAGAAAGACCTATTCCTTGTATTTGAACCATACAAACAATTGTTAAAAAATTTAAATCAGAGATATAAAATAAGAACTATAAGTAATCACGTTTTAACCGAAGAATTGAAATTAAATATTTTATGCTATGTTGACGAAAACCTTATAGTATCACCATGAGAAATAGGTTCACATTTTAATGTTTCTAAAGCCTCGGTATTTATAACACTAAAAGAATTTAAATATAAATCGTACAAATTTTCTAATCACCAACAACTATTCGTTGAAGACACAGAGAAAAGAACAATGTTTTGTGAAACATTCTTTAATTTGCTAAATTAACATTAATACATTTTAAATAAGATAGTTTTTAGTGATGAAGCAACTTTTATAATAAATGAAGAAGTCAATTCACAAAATTTTCGGTATATATTATAATTCCTCATCTATCCACTATCTAGTATCCTCATAAACTTATTTCTTAGATATTGGTCCCGCACTAACTGCCATTTACAAAACTTAACTCACAGTCAATATACTGGGAAAGTTACCGTATGGCTAGGAATAGTTGAAAATAAGCTTATCGGTCCATATTTTATTGATTGTAATCTTAATACAGCCAAATTTTTAGAGCTATTAAGGAACGACATCATTCCGGCAATAAATAACTTAAACATCAATGACCCGTGGTTTCAGATGGATGGAGACCCTCCGCATCCCACGAATGCTATAAGAAACTTTCTAAACGACAGGTTTGTAGGACGTTGGATAGGAAGATTCGGTCCTATACCGTGGCCCCCGTGTTCTGCAGATTTGTCGCCTAATGACTTCTTTGCTTGGGGATATCTGAAATCAAAAATTTATACAAATATTCCAATACAAAGTATTGATGAATTAAAAGATCGTATACGTACCGAATGCAATAGCTTGAATCCCGACTTTCTTGCGAATGCTGTGTTTTTATTTTCATTTCCATTTTCTGATATTGATATTTAATGTTTTACAATAATAATGGTCGTTGTTGTTCAACTCATTTTGATTTACTTATATAATATACACACTGCATCAATATAACCTTCATACTCAAATAATTCACAACGACAGTGACCTTAGCTTCTGTTTTCTGGTTGTGGGTATAGTTGGTTGCCTACACAATAGGCGTAACTGACGCGTTTTATTAAAAGTATACATAGGCAATGTATACTAAAAAGAAAAATTCCCTGCATAAACCATTAATAGATTAAAAAACCATTATTTTATAATTAATACTAAAATGAAAAAGACTCACTGTAAAACATTTATTTAGTTTAAACACTCTGTATAAATGGTACTCCTACTACCTAATATAAAATAATGCCAATTATCAGTTCTAGATAATATATACTACAAACGTGTATTGCTTAGGTCTACACCAATAATAATAAATATATACAGCAAAAAATGCTGAGACAATACAATTAAACTTATTTCTAGATACTGTATCACAACTTCTGATAATATTTTTTTGGGTCGAAGAAATGGCGAAACAGAAGTATTTGTTAATTCTTCGTAAGGTTAAGTAGTGCTGTAATTTCCCATTAAAGTGTATAATACGGGTGCTTATTAGCGATATTATGTGTTTTAATATATATATTGCTTTTAAAATCACTAAGAGTAGTAACAAAAAACATGAAGAAAAATCCTATTTTCTACAGTAGCGGCGTATATGGTATTTCAACTGTGGTGTGGCTAGCCTTTTAAATACTAATTTGACGTCTTCTATCAGTAAAAGTAGGCACACTGGATTTTTCAAAACGAAAAGTATAATAATGAAAAGCATCATCTACTAAAAGCCACATTCAAGATTATTATTATTCAACGCCAAAATAGCATCCCTGTTAAAATTGTCAAGTATACGGAAGTTATTATTTCAAATTTTACATACATGCAGTAGAATACTAAACACCCAAATAATATAAACAACTAATATTTAAAAGAAGAGGACGTTCGAATAACATATGTCGGCATCGCAAACTAGAGTTTATGGATCACCATTGGAAAAAACCTAATTATTAGTTTGTATCTTTGGTAGCTCTGTTGATTATTAAGTAGTATTTACCGTATACAGCTCATCTGGTAACAGTTATGTATGGCTAGTAATATACTTAATAACTTTAAAAATATAATATGTATTCAAATAAATAAAAACAATTAATAAACACACATTTATCAGTCTTGATTAATTTGGCATAATAATATTTTTGCATTCGGTGGCTATGCGGGACGCCGGAGAAAAATGTAAAATATTCATTTCTTTGACATACAACGTATTTAACATTCTGTATATCTACACCGAATTTTATAAATTGTATATGATAGTTTTACTATTATTTTAAAAAATAAGGAATGCATTCCTTGTTCCCATATGATTGGATTCAAAATATCACTTTTCGTAGGTACTATAGATATAGTTATTAAACTGCAAGGTACAGAATAATTTCATGTAAGTCCTGCATTGATGGGTTTCACGTTGGAGGAAGGCCCCTCACATTTGTTATCCGTAGTGCAAATTTTTATCGAATTTCCTGAGATTTGTCGCGAATCCGAGAAGGCTATGCTTGCTTTAACAGTATTCAATAACTGGGTGTACGCTGTACGATACTGCCTATTGCTTGCAGCATAAATGAAAGGATTTGTCACGCTGGAAGCCCACGCAAAAATTGATGCAAGCACGTGAAATGTTGGGTATCGAACTTCATCATCAAAAACATTCATCAGCATCAGTGGCAGAAAACACATAAGGAAACAAATGAAAATGATAAGCATCAGTTTCGTTAGACGATTGTCTTCTTTTTCTCTATGGCTTCTTCGGTGGCCCTTTGCACTGGTATGCCTGGAACAAATGAAAAGTTACTGATTTTATTTTATTTGGGAGGAGTAGATATAAAAACATATGGGGTTATTAGTAACGATTCAAAAATATGTTGATTTTAAGCAACACCAAGTGAGTACAACAAAGGGAGTATTCTGATAGTACATGGATATATCAATTAAAACTTATGTGAGTGTCCTATATGCCATGGCATGTCTAGGAGCTAGGACTTATATATAGGTCTTGTTAGGAGTAGCTACATTTCATATGAATGATATTTATGGGTGGAAAATTATTCTGAAAGTACCGTGTTGCTATAAATAAAGGATTGTGTTTGTATTGCATCAGCACCCCTTCTTGAAGTTCAACGTGGTGAACCAGGGGTTTAAAAAATTATCTTCTCGTAACCATGAATTCCAACAGAAACCTAAATTAACCAAAAGGAATTCTTGATGTTGTCAGCAAACGTCTTGTACATATATGACTGTAAATTACACTTGTCTACAAGAGGTGGCGGAGTCGCCATCTAACGGGCATTGTTAACACTTGTGGTTAAACTACTGCAGTAGTGAATGTAAAAAACTCAATATTTTAATTGTAAATTGAAAGTATGTATTACAGTTTGATTATACATTGTAAAAATAACATATTAAATAAATGCAATTGGAAATGCTAAGTTTACGAATAATACCAGGGCCTTAAATTGACAGGTTTAATTTCTAGGTTTGCGATTAGATGGAGATTGATATATGACGTTATGAAAGACTTCGAAAATGCTATAAAAGCCAAATTTGTGGGATAGTTTAAAGTGATGACGTTGTAAAAAAATCACTTCTCTACATCATTTAATGTAGATGTTTAGGATCTTTGTAAAAAAACCGAATTTGTCATATTAATCTCAAACAACTTTAAATAAATGTAAAAAGCTGCTTAGTTACCATAAGACTACAGTTTATAATTTTTAGAAGTAATGTTGTCATTTACATAGTTTACTCTATTGTATTTGCGGCTTATAACGAACAATAATTTAAATATCTATCGTTTGAAGGTTGTAGAACGCTTACTATTTATCTCCATGTAAACTTCACATAAAAACATACGTAAGAGGTACGTTTCTACATTTTCCAAGGTTGAATCTTTTCTAGATCATCGCTTCATTTATCAAATTTTAGTGCAATTGGAACCGTTACATCATTTTTTGGATTACATTCTAGTAAGCAGTAAATTCTGTATTTAATAGGTTTGTATGTGTATATTATGTGTATCTATGAATCTACAGTCGAATTCCCATATATCGAAGTGCCAAGGGACAGCGAAAACGATTAGTTATACAGGATGTCAATTTACAAACGTACAATGTTTTATATCTCTAGAGGTTTTTTTTTAAAGAATCGTGGAGTTGCCATAGGCAACTCCAACCCAGCTTATCCCGGCTCAGCACATTTCGTGCTATTCACAGGTTTAACATGCCCCACCCTTGAAAAACCCCAAACCCCAGACACTACAAACACCCTGGGAAAGTGCAGTGCTCAGGATTCGAACCTGAGCGACTTTGGTAGAATAACTCCGAAGCCAAGCGCTGCGACCATTACTCTACCGCGGTCCCCCAGTCTCTAGAGGTAAAATAGGTATTGAACTTTTCTAGAAAACGTTTCTACAGCATAGAGAGGTAATCATAATGACTTATATGGTAACCACCCCATTTAAACACTAAGGTTCTAGGCTCAAAAAAAAAATCGAATGGTAACATCCACTTTGTGATATCTCATTGAAAATCTCTTAGAGAATGCTATTCAGTAATAGCAACCGTCTTTCCGCGACTCGTTTCGGAAAACAAAGTAAAACTCAAAAGGTTCTGAACCAATTATTTGGAGATCTTGGGGGCCATTTTATTGATCCTCTTCTACCAATCCATTGTCCTGGATAATGTTGGTATAGACAAGCCCTAACAGGGATTGCATAGTGAGGAAGTACCTTATTATTTAGGCAATCGTAATGTCTAATGGGGTCAAATCTGGAGATGTTGGGGGTCATTTTATTGGTCCTCTTCTACCAATCCATTGTCCTGGATAATGTTGGTGTAGACATGCCCTTATAGGGACTGCATAGTGGGGAGGTACTTCATCATGTTCGAAATGAATCAGAGAAGACCAGTAGAATGTCCCCACGATTTCCAGATTTTATCCGATTACACTTCTTTTTATGGGGCGACTTAAAATCTGTTATCTACAAAACTCAGCCACAGACCACAGTACAACTGCAACAACGTTAGTTCAGGAGTGCTGAGCTATTCCGCGACAAACCTTCCAGAATGTTAGGAGATAATTTCAGAGTTGACTTTACTATTGTGTTAGTTTTCTTTCTCCGAAACGAGTCGCGAAAAAAAGGTTGCTACTGATGAATAGTATTTTCTAAGAGCTTTCCAATGAGGTATTACAAACTGGGTGTTACCATTTAAAATTTTTTTAGTCTTAGGGGTTGAATGGGGAAGGTTACCTTATGAGTCATTATGATTCCCTTTTAATATTGTTGAAACGTTTTCTAGAAAAGTTCAATACCTCTTTTACTTCCACAGATATAATACGTTGTACGTTTTTAAATTGACACCCTGTAAAGAAAATGTAGGGTGGTGAATTTTTTAATGCTCACCATTGGCATCTCGGAAACGGTAAGAGATACGAGGTGGATTAAATTAGAGAAAAGTTGCCCTTGTTATGGCGATTGATAATTTGAAAAAAATCCTGGTTATTTAGATTTAAAAAAAAACTGAAAATTCTGATTTCTGAACACTGTCATCTTGTTATTGTTAGACCAATACAATGTTTGCAGTATTTCAGGAATTTAAATGACAATTCGCAATACAATCTGTCACTTTAATTACCTATTGTTTCAATTGTTTTTTAAAGCCTACGCGATTTTATGAATTATTTACACAAATTTACAAATTTCAACAAATTTTTTGGAAGAAGATTATGTTGGTTATTAATTTGAAAAGTTAATTTTTGTCTATCTAATGGTGGGATAATCCAATATGTCGGCCATAAGAAATAAAAAAGTTGACTATTGCAGCTTGAAATCTAGAAGACCTAGAAAATTTCTGTCAAAGAGACCATAAACATGAAGTGACCAAGGTTGAATTAAATAGAGGTAGGAAAGATAATAATTTATTTCTGAAACCACAATTTTCAGTTTTTTCGTGATAAATCAGGAACGAATCAAAATTCCCCGGATATCTTTCAGATTCTCAATCGCCATAAAAAAGTGGAACTTTTTTCTAATTTAGCCGACCTCAGCTCTTACCGTTTCAGAGATATCAATGGTGAGCATCGAAAACTTCACCACCCTATATTGAATAGAGAGGCGGCCGTGGGCTAGAGGTTAGCGTGTTAGACTTCTACGCTGAAGGTCCTGGGTTCAATTCCCAGTACCGGAACACCGGATTTTTAACGGCCGTTCTCCCTCGCAAGGCAATGGCAAACCAGCGAGGTATTCTGCCTAGTAAATCTTCTCTGGAGTAGAAGTGTTTACACTTTGCTTGGTTCGGAGCCCACGTTAAGCTGTAGGTCCTCTATGTCTGTGGCACGATAAACGCGCAACACAGACATAGGAGAGAAGATCGCTACATCTCGTAAGAGATAAAGCACTTTAAGAAGAAGATATAGAACAGCAAACTATTTAAGTTGTCAAAACTGCTTAAATACTACAGAAATTAATGTTGAGTTATTAGAGTAAGTACAGACATACGTAGATTATTATTGCTTTAAAACGTAGCATTTTTTGTTGTAAGGTTAAATAAAGTTTTTTGTTTCGAAAAATGTTTCACAGATTTGGTTAAACTAGAAAACACTGCTTCAGAAATATTTTCATGATACTGAAATGCTTGTTGAATCGTGGAAAACGCAGTTAAAAGGATATCTTCTGCAAGAATGGAAACCACGTTATTGCCTTCTTCGTTTTCGTTTTATTGGAGTTCTTTTTCTTTAGTTTTTTCTCAAAAATGTTTATTTGGTACGCTGTCAATAATATCTTGGTCATTAGGATGCTCGGATACTAATATTTTCATAATATTTCCAGATAAGCTTGCAATTCAGTTTCATCGAAACTATTGACGTGAGCTTTCCATCTTTCCAGTTTTTCTTTAATTCTGTGAAAATGATATTGTCTTCTGGTTCCCAGTCCTGTCTATAATTTTCAGAAATCCCCGATTTTGAAAAACAAATTGTAATTGTTGACGATTTAAAATCATTTGTTTACATTTTTGATAGTTCGGCGATGCAGTCCATCAGGGATATTAATCCGTCCAACGGTTGATTATGATCAATTGCTTTAATGGTCTTAAGTAGAATTCTCTTTCGGCAATGAATTTTGATATTTTTTATTACATCTTGATCTATTGCTTGTAACTTTGATGTTATATTTGGTGGAAAGAATACAAACTTAACATTTTTAAATTTACATGTACGCTATGAGTGGTGGATGGGCAGGGCAGTTATAAATAAACATAAAAATTTTCCGTTTCTGCTACAAAAATGTCTCAAAAATTATACTTGTCATAAGCTTCTTTATTAAGGTCGTAATCGACTTCTAGTAACGTTGTGCCTTTAAAACAATGCTGATCTTTTTGTACCAATAACCAAAATTTAAGTTTTTTTTTGTACTGGTCATATTAGCAGCGACTATTATAGCAATGTCCTTTTTACTACGTTTATCATCAAACAAAACACCGGTCATATTTAAAAGCCAGAGTTTTATTAGCTAAACATTTAAAAACAATCCCGTTTTGTCAGCATTGAAAATGTCTTACACCTGTACTTTTATTCCAGAGCCTTTCCTTTTATTAAGGAACCTTCTTCTTCTTAGAGTGCCGTCTCTTAGTATCAGAAGTTGGCGATCACGTTGGCATGTATTTCTTTATTTTCCACAGCTGTGAATAGCGTGTTTACATCCATTCCCGTCCATGTTCTGATGGTCCTCAACCATGACATTTTCCTTCTTTCTCTTCGCATCTTCCCTCAATTTTCCCTTTCATTATTACTTGTGCTACATTGTATTTATGGTAGCGGGTAGATACTCTCCGCGATCCCGGCGGAGATAGGCCTACTTCAGGGAAGCTTCCCTGCCCACGCGAACCGTGCTTTCTCCCTCACCTCCAAATCACCGAGGGATTCTACACGTCCAAAATCCCTAGATCCTACAAAAAACCCACATCAAATCCATACCTACATCTTCCCCTGGCCAACACGCAATGGCAAACGCGGCCTTGTAAATGACAACATCCCTTCATAAATGGAGGAGGCTTATGACCAACAGTGGACCCTGGGAAGCTGAGAAGAAGAAGAAGAAGAAGAAGAAGATTGTATTTATGATTTCTCAGGATGTGACCCACATATGCTGTTTTTCTTCTTCTGGTGACTTTAGTCAGCTCTCTATCTTTTCCCATGCTTCTTAGTACTTCTATGTTGCTTGTATGTGTTGTCCAAGAGGTGCTCAATAACCTCCTATATAGCCACATTTCAAAATCCTCTAATTTGTTTATCGTATTTTGTTTAAGTATCCAGGACTCCACTCCATCAAGCAACAGTGACCGTACATAGCATTTCGTCATGCGCCATCGTATCTGAATGTTTAGGTCTTTGTTCCACAGCATGGTTTTCATTCGTAGAAACCCAGTTCTGGCAATTTCTATTCTAGTCAAAATTTCTGTATGAGGGTTTAGGTTTGCATTTAGCCAACATCCGAGGTATTTGTATTTTTGTACTTGCTCTATTTGTATTCCGTTTATTCTAATGTCTTTTACTAACTCGTATTGTTTTGATATAACTATTATTTATATACTAAGATTTATCGACAACCCTATTTCTTCGCTTTTAGCGTTAACCTTATCTAATAGTCTTCGTAGATCTTCAGCTTTTTCTGCTAGTATGACTGCGTCGTCTGCACATCTTATATTGTTTATTATTTCACCGTTAACCTTGAAGCCCTCCTCCATGTCATCTAACTCTTATTGAAAAATAAATCTGGAGTAAACATTAAACAATATCGGGAACAGAATGCATCCCTGTTTTACCCCTCTTTTTATGTCTATTTCTTCCGTCATGAGATCTTCTGTCTTGACTGTGGTTGTTTGATTCCAGTAAAGGTTCTTAATGAGATGGATATCTCTCTGATCTAACCCAATCTTATGTAATAGCTCTATTAGGTTCTTGTGTTTTACTCTGTCGAATGCCTTCTGATAATCAATATAGCACACATACAAATCCTTTCCCTGGTCATTACATTTCTGTGTTAGAACCTGTATGCAAAACAATGCCTCTCTTGTGCCTACGCCGTTCCTAAAGCCGCATTGGGTGTTAGTCATTATTTATTCGCAATTTAGATATATTCTATTCTGTAGTATTTTTAAAAGTACTGTCAGGGCTTGGCTCGTGAGGCTGATTAATCGGTGTTCGTTGCACGATTTGGTGTTCGCTTTTTAGGCAGTGGAATGAAAGTTGGTTTTAACCAATCTTGTAGAATTTGGTCTGCCATGTATATCTGATTAAACAGTTTCGTTAGAATGTCCAGTTGATCATATTCAATTAGTTTAAGAATTTCTATGTGTATTTCATCCGATCCTGTAGTTCTTCCAGATTTTATTTGTTTTAGCGCATATTCTACTTCACTCTAGTATATCTGGGTCGATTTTTTAATTCTCATTATTTTCTATGTCTGGTGGATCTGGCTCTATTCTTTTATTTTCAAGTAATTGTTCCACATATTCTTACCATATCTTGAGTTTATGATTTTTGTCTGTTATTGAAGGTAGTATTGTTTTCCTATGAGTACGGGTTATTTCTTTCATGTTTTTGTGCAAATTAAGTTCATCATGTTTTATCTGGAGCAATTCAATTTCATTACATTATCCTATCATCCATTCCTTTTTAGCTTCTTTAATACTATTTCGTATTTTTCTGTGAATCTGCTTATATTTTGCTCGGTCTCGATTTTTCTATTAAGGAACCGGAAAGAGGTAAAATTTTATTCCTTACTAATTTAACCCATTTTAAAAACTGTTTCGTCTATTTTCTCGTGAACACAGAATTTAAACCGTTTTCTGTCTGAACTTAGGTCTTGGTTTTGCCTAATGACGGATTTAATCTAAAAGCTTCAACTTCTGACTGAAACAATTTCTATTTCGTTTTACTATTATAGTGATACGAGTACACTATGCAAGAATGCAAATGCAACTGGAAAATAAATTGTTAAATTGTATGTACAAGCGTAAATACAAATCTATGTATGATTAGGGAGCGCACACTTGGTTGGAAAATTCCCGATGACGGTGGTCAAGGAAGTTTCAAATTCTCAGAAAAGTACGATATACCTGACACTAAAATATACAATGTAACTTTTTTATCTCTAATGACATATAGTCAGCTTTACATTTTAAATATAGAAGATATGGATTAAATAGAAATTTAAAGTACGATACAACTAAATGCAGAAATTCAAATTCAATTTTATACGCTGATGACATGGTTACAATTCAGAATACGGAAGGCATTTCCAACTATCCTATCTTCTTCTTCGCGTACCGTATCCGCTTAACGAATGTTGGTAATCATGTTGGATATCATTACTTTGCTTTCGCTACTCTGAAAAGTGTTTCTGTCGTTTGTCCGAACCATTGCTTCGGATTTTTCAGTCATGAGGTTCTTCTTCTTCCAGGGCCCCGTTTGCTATCAATTTTCCCTTGTATAATTAGATGCAAGATGTTATAAGTTCTAGATTAAGGTCACGACCATACAAAACTCTTTTAAGGCGTACGAATGCTGCACTGGTCATATCTCTCGGAAGCCTCTGCAATCCGATCAAAAAGTATTTGTAATCCTTCTAGACTATTAGCCATAAGTGCAGTATCATCCGCATATCACAGATTATTAAGTGGCATTCCATTTATTTTTACTTCCTCCTCTATTTCGTCTAGTGCTTCTCTCACTATCCATTCTGAGTAGATATTAAAAATTAGCGGCGAGGGGATACATCCTTGCCTGACTCCTTTTTGTATTAAAATATCATCTGTTGTTCTATCCTATACGGTAGCGAAACATGGGTCCTCTCCAAGAAACAAGAATCATACGTACAATCGACGCAATTGACTAAGATTAGGTATGTTAAAAAACTACGATATTAGACAAGAAGTAAATATCTTCTTCTTCTTCTTGAGCTGTTCCTTATTCAATTTCATATATAGGCCTCATCGATGCTTTTCCATCCTACTCTAAGCCAATGTAAACCAGCTGTCTCCTTTAAATCGTCTTACCGTCTCATGATAGGTCTTCCCCTACTACGATATTCTCCCCAAGGTCTCCTTTTAATTAGTTTGCTGCACCATCCTCTTTTCTTCCTTACTATATGTCCAGCTCAACTCCACTTTAAACGTGCCACTCTGTCTACTATTTCATTATCACGTGCCCATTTTCTGATCCGGTTTGTCGTGTGGTGCTTTAGACTTATATTCAGCGTCTGTCCTTCAATAACT
Organism: Limonius californicus; assembly: GCA_014611495.1. Taxonomy (NCBI): domain Eukaryota; kingdom Metazoa; phylum Arthropoda; class Insecta; order Coleoptera; family Elateridae; genus Limonius; species Limonius californicus. Next base: position 24,158 of record JABXWE010012509.1, read on the forward strand.
CTTTGATTTATCCTAAAATTTTTAATTATGTTCTTGGTAAAAGTTCTATATTACAAATGGTAGTATACACTGGTTGTGCAGCTGCGTTTTTAAAAGCATTGGTATTTTGATTTTCATTACATCTCTTAATCTTAATCGGTATGCTGTCCATCCCAACCTAGTTTGTATATCTATTTCCGCCGTTTGGTTTTCTTTATCGCTAAATGTATATAATCGAAAAGAGAAAATGAAATAACACAAAGAAAGCTTCATGTAAACAGAATTATAAAAGATAGGATCCCGTAAGTAACTGTGAAATACAGACCAAAAAAAGAAAGAGATGTTGGACGGCCAAGAAAACGATGAATGTCGAAGCAGGGTCCATAGCCTAATCCATGAAGTGAAGACGAAGAATAATAAGCAATGTTGTGGTAATAATGAATTTTCGCTCTTAGGTTGGTAGTATCTAAGTATGAGATAGAAGAAGTAAAACTGAAGCAATGGAAGTGTTGATTGTTGTTCACAAGTTGTTCAGTGTAATGTGTACTATGCAAAATAAAGCTAATTATCATTAGAACAAAAGTTGTACATAAAGTTTACCATTTAAAATAAGAAGTTATGGGCCCAGTGTTCAGGGCAGTAATGCGGCTTACAGTATGTGGACAACTTTAGAAGCAATGTACGAGAAAAAAGGATCAACAGGGCAATTGTTTTTAAAAAGAAAGTTAATGTCGAAGAAAATGAGAATTTGAAATATTTGCATCTAAAATTTGACGATGTTCTATGTCAGTTAAACGTGACGGGGGCAGATGTGAAAGACGAGGATGCAATATAATTTACTTCTCTAGTTATCCAAGTCGCATGAAACGGTGGTCACAGTACTAGAAAATTAGCCAGATGATAAACTTAACCTAGACTTTGTTACGTTAAAACTTCGAGGTGAAGAAGGAAAAAGAGCTGTAAGTAGTGGAAATAATACCGCAGAGAGTTTGAAGCCAGTTGCATTCGTATGCGGAAAGTCTGGAGTATGTTATGGTTGCGATGAATACGGAAATTTTAAGAAGAATTGCAGAAAGTTATCACGACATCAATAAGAAGAGTTCGTAAATAATGATGGACGATGGTCAAATAGAGGATTCCGAAGAAACGGTCGATCGAGAGGCGATCATCGTGCTGTTATGCAAACAACCATAGTCGAGGGTCCTACTTCAAGGGAGGCTATCAATGCCAGTGAAGACAACGCAGTAACTCAGAGAGAGAACCAGAAAGAAGAGGAAATTATGTGGAAAGCAGGGAATATGATAAGGGAGATGGAGAAAAATGTTTGTTTTATGCGTAATAATGATAAAATGCGTTTTATGTACCAACATTTTTCTTTCTGTCATAAAATTAGAAATGTACAATTTAAGGTAGTTTCTGAAAATCGCCAATTGCAACTATTTGATAGAGATAAGCTAATTGGTGTTGGTATGAAATTTGTATGAAATAAAATTTAGGGTTCTAATAAATGAATGTTCAAATCTCGAAGTAGAAAATGAAAAGGTAATGTTGCAGCATGGTCATATTTGCTATTTAAATTTGGACAAACTAATTAGGAATAAAATGGTTGCGGGTCTGGATGTTTTAGAAGTAGGTAAAGTTGAATATTGTGTTTTTGGGAAAATGACAAGGTCAAGTTTTGGAACTAGGAATAGGAGCAAGAAATTGTTAGAAATAGTTCATTGGGATGTTTGTGGTCCCATCTCTCCTGTTGCATATAATGATAGTAAATATTTTGTAACAGTTATTGACGATTACTCGAATTTTGTGCGTTTACTTAATTAAAAACAATAGTGAGGTATTCAGTTGCTTTAAAGAATACACACAAATAGTACAGGCAAAATTTAATAAAAAAATATCTATACTAAGATGTGATAACGGTCGGGAATATATATCACAGGACTTTAAGAGTTTTTATATGAAAGTTCCGATAACTTTCATTGAGTATGCTGTACCATACACGCCTCAACAAAACGGCAAGGCTGAACGTTTTAATCGAAGTTTGGTAGAAAACGCAAGGTTAATGATGATTGAATCGGGTACCCCTAAACAGGTTTGGAATGAAGCTGTCAGAGCAGCTGCATAGGTCATGAACAGAAGTCCCAATGCAAATGTTGCAAATCTTACTCCTGTTGAGGTATGGTTTGAGAAGAAACCAAATATAAGAAACTTAGAGTATTTAGTCAGTTGCTTATTCACATGTTACTGAAGAAGTAAGGAGTAAGTTTGACTCAAAATCAGAAAAGTGCATCATGATTGGATATGCGCCCATTGGGTATAGATTATGGAATACAGAAAAACAGAAACTTTTAATATCTAGAGATGTAATATGTAACGAAAATATGTTTTACTATAAGAGAGATCATGTACAAGGAGATAATAGTGAAAAGGGGCATTGGTTAGATGAAATAGATGTACAAAGTGAAGATACTGATGATGCTAAATTATATGTAGGTTTAGAAAATGAAAGTCAAATAGTAGATGAGGAGAATGTAAGAAATAAAGAAATCATAAAACCCCCTTCCGGATATAAAGATTATGAGGTGTACTGGCATTTGATGTAATGTAGTTTGTTGAATAGGTTCCAAAAGGAGTTGACGAGTTAAGTGGTGTAGATGACGAAAAGTGTTGGAGAGATGCTGTGGACAATGAAATAGAATCTATAATTAAAAATGAAACATGGGGAAACCAGTACTTATGCCAAAAGATAGTGAGATTTTGGACACAAAGTGGGTCCACACAATGAAACCATTTGAAAAAGATACGAACGACAAATACAAAGCTAGTTGCAAGAGGGTTTGCACAACAAGAGATGTTTGATTATAACGAAATTACTCGTCAATTGCAAGGATGTCTACCATTAGAACTTTGTTAGCAGTGGGAAATCAACATGGTTACCACTTTATTCAGTTCGATCTAAAAACAGATTTTCTCCATGGCAATTTGGAGGAAAACATATACATCTATCTACCTGATGGTGTAAAATCTAAAAAGGGTTGCATTTTAAAATTAAATAAGTCGCTTTATGGACTGAAACAAGCGTCTAAGTGCTGGAAGTTAGGTTTCAAAAGATCAAATAATGACTATTGTCTCTACCCAAAGTTCTTTGGCGAAGACGTTGTTCATTTATTATTATATGTTGACGATATCATGATAGCATCATTAAATTTGAGGTTTATAAATTTCTGTAAGACACAATTATCAATAAATTTGATGTGAAAGACAAGAGCTGTAAATAAAGTTAATCAATCGAAACAAGAAGCAAACATTTAAAGTATTATAGACCCAGCCTCGTTGTCAGGATCTTTGAAAAAACTCGTTAGATGGAGAAATTTGCAATATGGAAGTTCCAAATAGAGAAGTTCGTATTTGCTTTGTTAGATTAGGTAATGGTTATTTTCAAAGTTCTAATCATTATTAAATGTAAATATGTATTTTTTATAGTAAACACAGCATTTATAGTTCAGTATTATAAATACCCTCCAAAACTATCAGGATAACTAAATTGGACAAAGTAAAGAATGTAAAATTAAAGAATACGGAAAATATTAGTAACATATCAAAGGGACCTTTACTAACAGCCAATTAAAATACTTTTTGATATTTACAAATATTTGTGGTACGTCCGCCATCAATTTTGTAATCATTTTGTTACAAAAGCTGATTGTGTCCGGAATGGGATGTTTCGGCACGATCGATTCGGCGCTACTGATTGGGCGTGAGGACCATTCGGCGCGAGGACGTGTCCATACGAAGGCGGGCAAGCATAAATTTTACTATTTTTATATAATACAAAGTGTGTCAGAAATCATGAAGCAGTTAAAAATAATGGTTTTAAACGATAAAAAATAATTTTAGATTTTTTTATGAAGACTGGGGGTTTTCAAAAAATATTTGAATAATGTGTTAATTTTCTATTCAGTATTTATGTCATTAAGGGATTCATGTTTAGGAAGGTATTCTAAATGACCAATAATAAAATATTCTAAGAAATTCTTTTAAATAGAAAACTGCGTTGTTGCGGCGTCATCGTCTCCTTCAGAAATGGGAATGTACTATCCAATATTATGGTAGTTTATATAGTATGAGCAATAGGTCAATTAATCAGGGGTGCCCATGGAATTTTGAAGTCGTGTGTATTACAATAGTACAAAATAACAACCTTCTGTTAACTTCCATTGATAAAATAGAGCCCCTTTTAGTAACATTAACGTTATATGTATGTATGTATGGCTTAACACCCCATGGAGAGGTTGCGCCACCTGTGGTGAAGCTTTCTAGATCGATTCTGGGTAGATCAGTCCCTGTCCAGTCCCTTTCCAACTTCTTTACATATCCTATTCCATAATTTCCTATTTTCGACTATCTGTTCTACATTTTCGATTCCTATTGCTCTTAGATCCTTTTTCACTTCGTCTATTCATCTTAACTTTCGTCTTCCGGTCGGTGTCCACTTCGTTATTATTTTGATTGTTTCCTGTTGTCTGCCCTCAGTACGTGTCCTAACCATTGCGCTCTCTGCTGCTTTATTTTCTTCACAACGTCTTCCTCTATATCTTGTATTAGTTCTTGGTTTGTCCTTATTCTGTATTCATCCTCCGAAATATTTACTGCGCCAAATATAACCCTTAGAATTCTTCGCTCCATAACTCTTAAGCTTTCTTCTTCCTTTTTCGCCATTGTCATCGTCTCTGCTCCATTCATTAGTATTGGCCTTATTAGTGCTTTATAAATTCTTAATTTGGTTTTCTTTGAAATAATTTTGCTCCTTAATAGCTTCTTATTGGCATAGAAAGCTCGATTTGCGGATACTATCTTATCTTTTATTTCTATTCCTCTGTCCCCATCACTGGAAATCATGACCCCCAGGTACTTAAAGTTATCCACCTCTTCATATTCCTGGTTACATATTTTTACCTTTCCTCGATGTATCTCCTTCCCCACTCTCATTATTTTTGTTTTATTCTGATTTATTTTAAGGCCAATCTTTTGCCCTTCCATTATTATCTCTTCTAACATCTTAGCAAGTATGTCACGTCTTTTTGCTATAAGTGCTATGTCGTCTGCGTATGCTATTATTTGCCCTCCTCTTGATCTTATTGTTCCTTTGTTTATTTTTTTTGATGATGTGTTCTAGTGCTATACTGAAGAGTGTTGCTGACAGGGCATCACCTTGCTTGACTCCTTTATCTGTTCTGAATTCTTCTGTTTCTCCTTTTTGGGTTCTTATGCTTACTCTCGTTGTCTTCAATGCCATCTTTATAAGTCTCCTTAATTTAGCTGGTATGCCCAATTCTTTCATCGCTGACATGAGTTTACTCCTGTCCACAGAATCAAAAGTTTTCTCGAAGTCTATAAATAATATTTCCGTTTCTATCTTATATTCCTGCGTCTTTTCCATTATTTGTTTCAATATATATTGCGTCCACTGTTGATTTTCCTTTTACAAAACCATATTGATATTCTCCTATTGCATTTTTTGTCGCGTCTCTTAGTCTTTTTTGTATTACTGTAGTAAGTATCTAGGTCGTGTTTAGCAGGGTAATTCCTCGGTAGTTCTAACATTCCTGCTGGTCACCTTTCTTATATATAGTTATTATTTGGCCCATTTCAAAGTCCCTTGAAATCTCTTCTTCTCTCCATATTCTTTGTATTAGTCTACATACATTTTCCTGTAGTGCCCCCCCCCCCATGTTTTATTAGTTCCATATTTATTTCGTCTTTACCCGGTGCCTTTGCGTTACAGCTGCTGCTTATAATTTGCTTCATCTCTTCTAGCGTAGGTTCTTTTATCACGACTTCATCTGCTTCTTCTGTTTCTTCTTCGTTCGTTACTTCTTCCTGTTTTTGAATTGTATTTAGTAACTCTTTAAAGTGGTCCTTCCAGACGACCTCTTTATATTCTTTCTCGTCTTCTGCTACCTTGCCTTGCTTGTTTTTTATTCCTGCTATTCTGTGCTTATACACTTTGTTTTGCTCATTGATCTTCCGGTAGAATTTTTTTATATTTGCTTTAGTACCCCCTTCTTCTACTTCACGTAGATTCTTTTCTATTCATTCTTAAATTAATAGATGAAAGAATAGCATACGTAAGAGTAGAAACAAAACCGAACAAAATGTCAACCATGGATGCATATGCTCCTACAGAAGCCGAGAAGACAGAGGAAAAAGAAAAATTTTACGAGAAACTACCGCACAAGAAGACGTAATCGCAGATAGACCACGTATTTATCGAAAAGACGACAATCATCAATAAATGATGTAAGGAATATATAGAGGAGCATGTGCTGACACTGATCACTACATGGTAACTGCAGTAATAAGACAAAAACAAAGAAAAGTAGTGAAACAAGAAGTAATAAAAAAGAAATGGAATATAGGAAGATTAAAGGAGAAAAAGCTAAAGAAACAATATGCAGAAGAACTGGGGAATAATCTCAAAAATGAAACAAATAACGGATCAATAGAAGACAAATGGAGTAACGTGAAAGAAACAATAAACAAAGCAGCAGGAAAAATAATAGGAAAGGAAGGAGAAAAGAAGAGGAAGGAATGGTTCAATGAGTCATGTAAAAGAGCGCACGAAGAAAAAGTGAAAGCGGGACTAAAATGGTTAAGGTACATTACAGAGGATCACAGAGTGGAATACGAAGAAAAGAGAAGGGAGTGCAATAAAATAATAAGAAAAAACATTAACGTTATATCTTATAACCTCACTTAAATAAGAACATGTTAGTTCGTTTAGTTTTTTTATTATTAAATAAAATAAAGATTTATAAATTCACAAGTAACAATTAAGTAACTCTAACAATTGTCACGAAAACTGTTAAATATCTACAACTGTCACTGTCATAGACAGTTTATTGTTTTGTGGTGTTAAAATACGCATCTGATGAATTTACTTCTTGCTCATACTATAGATGGATTAGGAGGAATTCGAAAAAGCCATGAACCATCATAAAAGTAAAATTGTGATTATGCAAGCAGAGATATAATGCACTATTTGCATGATTTATTTTACCATTATTTATGTTATTTTTTAAGTATTAATTTATGTTAAATTTTCATCATCAACATCATCATCATCTGACATGGGGCTGACTCGAGGGTCGATCCTCACAAATTGAAAAATGTTTATGTAAATTTTTGTTTGCAATAAATTAACATAATTTTGCTCATTTTCTATCAGTGTATAAGTTAATTGTAAAAGGAAACCCATAAAATTTGTATACTCACACCGAAACGTCCACGCGCCAAGACGTAGACGGGACTGTCTCAGCTACCTGTATGGTTGGTTGCATATTTTATTTGCTAACTTTTTCAATTACAAGGTAGTTAACTATTAAATCACCAAAACTGTTTGGAGTAGGACTAAACTTTGTTTCCAGTATGTATAAGAAAATGTATTTATTTATGTTTGTTAGTAGGTGGTTTCTTATTTTCTATAAGTTCTATAACCTCAACAGCAAATTAACATGAGTATTTATATCCTTTTATTAATATCACGTTATATATTTTAGAAATTTTAGGACAAACTTCTGTGATAATTATAAATTTTTAAAACAAATTCCTATAAATATTATAGTTTAAATGAAAGTTTATATTACGTTTGTAATGTTTTTACAAGGAGCAATAACCAGTATTAAATATTAAAATAACTAATAATTTAGCATAATTTATGTCTGATTGATATGCCAATTGAGGGACATTTTGGACGTATACGCGTATCTATTTTTGCTCTAATAAATGTGGTAGATTGTGGAATTTTCGAAAATATAAGTTCAGCTCATACGTAATGAAGTATGCAACAAGATAATTTATGCGCTGCAACCAAAGCAAAACGTGCGTATAACGAACACTTTAGTTGGTGCTGCTATAAATAATGCTAAAGAGAGTTTGATAATGCTCCAAGTACCCCGAGTCATTGCTGTTATATAAAACATTACGCGTGCACAGTGTGTCCCAAATCCGAAGCTCTTCACTAGAATCTCGGGAATTTAAACTATACAGCTTTGGTTAAATGAGCAAAAAAATGCACGCTTATGTTATCCATTTATTGTTGCTTTTGTTGTTCAAAAATAACGCATAGCATACTTGGTATAAGTGAAAAGCAGAAATTTGCCATTTCTTCATTTTGTCGTTTCGTTACTACACAGTATGACCAAAAAGCTATTTGTAAGGGTTGCTTGTGAATAACGAAACGTATGTCGTTATTTAATAGTTATCACAATATAGTTTAATTGGTACAATTATATTTTGGTTTAGAACATAAAATACTTAATTCTGAATTCATAACTTCATATCTGTAAAGATTAAAATTTTCCTATAAGTTTCCCAAGACTTTCGCACTTAGTAACAGTCGGCGTTTGAATTGCTTTACAAACCTTGACAACCTGTACAAGTTCTGTGAACTATTTAGTAAATGGTGAATCACAAGGTGTTTTGAAGGGTTTAGCTATCACTACATTGGACTTTTTGGTTTATATTCCATCTAAATCACGGATTGTATTTAGAACCACAACTGCATAGATGTAAAAAACACATTACCTACATTAAAATACGTTTCTGATACATAATAAATAAAAAATTATATTTAAAACAAATGTTAAACATATTCTCTCCCGCTTTTGGATTATCCTTTTACAACTGACTTCTACCCTAACTTTTTAATGTAGGTACGTCATTATCTGCAAGAGGTTACGAATTCTTATTCTGTATATGCTCTTTTGAAAACATGTACGGACTTCTTCATTTAGATACCGAGGAAAGTGGCTCAGCGGTAGAGCGTTTACCTTTCATTCGGGAGGTCTTGGGTTCGAATCCCCGGGTCGTCTGTCCTGACTCAGGTTTTTAGTGATTTTCCTGGGTCATACAGGTAAATGCTGGCACGCACGGTATCATCCACGAAATTCCATTATCCAATTTTTCTGGTTTTTCTTATCCTTACATTCCCATTAGTGGCTGAAGAGGGGCTTACGGATCGCGGGGTCAAACCTTGGCTGAGGCGACAACCGTATTTCACTTAGTTAAGTTTAGGGTGCATGTTGCATGAATGACTAGTATGTAAGGGACGCCCGCACTCCCTGCAGTAATGCAAAAGCGGTTCCGGAAGGGTGGGGGGTAGTGTGAATGTCAGAAAAGATCTCCGTAAGGGTACGATATCCGCTAGCATTTACAGTATTTGTTGTTTAGGCAACCAATTTCTCCTAAAGTCATTAATTTTATTGCTTAACTCTTACTCAAGCGTATTAGCCCCTAACCCTTAAAAAAATATGAGTTTGTTGGCGTTAGATGACCAACGTTTGACGACGTACGTAACATTCACGAGTAAAAAAGGATGTCAAAAAACAACTTCTGTCACATTCCTAATTTAATCTCGTGTACTACAAGCATTCTTGTCATCATCATCATCATCATCAACATCATCATCATCTGACATGGAGCTGACTCGTTGTGTTAAAAAAAATATAGAAGATCTTTGACGCTCGATAGCGCCTTAACGAAGTACTTTTAGTGAGGTAAGTTTTGTTAAATCGTCGGATGTTGGTCTCAAGAATATGTGGTAGCGTAGTCATCAAATTTCTTACGAATCAACTGAATCGACTGAAATTCTTAGAAGACGTGAGCACAATACGGTAATCATTGTCTATCTAAAACTCGGGTGTTTGAGTGGTCGAAATCTATTACAGACGGGAAACTCGTGTAGAAAATGAGCTTCATGTAACACTAGATTGAAAATAAAGAAAAAGTTAATGCCCTTATTCACCAAGACAGACGGGTAACAGTTCGTCAAATTTCTCAACATATACAAATTAGTGTTGAAGACATCGTAAAACAAGCTAAAGTATCTTAAGTAAATGCCAGGTAGATTCCGCGCTTGTTGACTGAAGAGCACACGTTCAATCGTATGCAAATCCCTTCTTCTTTACTGCAGCGGTATGAAAGAGAAGGAGATGACTCAGTTGTAACAACTAATGTAGCCTGTGTACATTATTTTACGCCTGAGTCAAAGCGTGCAAGCATGCAGTGGTTTCACACCACATCTACTTGTATAATGCCAAAGAAAACAAAAACTGTTTTGTTAGGTGTTGAGTGCACACAGAACGTCGTATAGATAATGCAGATTATTATTTGACCCTTTTGCGCGATAAAGTTAAGCAGGCGATTAGAAACAAACGGAAGAGAAGACAAAGTTCCGTTTGCTTTGCTTCCAACGGTCGCCCTCATACCGCTGCAAGAACAATTGAAACCATAAATAAACTTGAGCAGGATCTTCTTTTGCATGCAGCATGCAGTTTTATAGATCTTGCTCCCTCCGATTTGTGATTTTGCAGTAATGCCGTTAATTTTAGCAAAATTCTTAGAAACCATTTTAAATTGTTTCCTAAAATTTCATATATTTTAGAAACGCGGCATTTTTAAAGTGTGTATACTGTAATTTTAATACTTGTAGGTTGTTAAATAACTTAAATGTTTAGGTTAACTTATATCAGTTTTGCCAAAGAAATATGTTTTCTAGATTTAAAATTGTACTAATGTCGGGCGAGTCGTTTCATGTACATCGGTCATGTGCGTGTACTTATACATACACACCCACAATTTCCCTATATTTATATAAAAACCTATTATTATACAGGGTATCAATTTAAAAACGTAAAATGTGTTATACCTTTGAAACCATTTCTACAAAATGGAGGGGGAATAATTATGACTCATAAAGTAACCTTCTCCATTCAACCCCTTCTGCTCTAGCTACCACAGCAAAAAAATGTAAAATAATGTCACCCACGTTGTGATGTATATAACAAAATAACACTTTTGAAATTTTTAATTCAACATTTCCCCTGGGCACCCGTAACTTCAAAATGCCATTTCTTGAAAACGAAACATAGTTGCATAAAATTTCAGATTGTACAAAGAGTGAAAAGGCTTTTCAAATTAATAACACTCGCTACCCATTGTAATTAAAAATTTTGGGGCTGGTGATGATGGGGGTTATAGGGATGAGGTAGGGTAGACGACTTGCATGGTAAAAGATGCCTCCCTTCAAACTACTGTTGACCTGTCTCGAAATTTTTTTCAATTTTGACCATTCATAAAGTTATTCAGGGCGGACTGTTTTAGTTGGGACACCCTGTAAATGGCTCGACCTTTTATTTAGTAAACGACAACTTTAGATGTATATTAAGTTTTCCGAATCGAAACTGTTATATATACTTACTCGTGAGATTTGAGTTTCATTCTTGATTTTCGCACTCTCCAATAAATACACGAATAGGAAGTGATGATTACGACACAGGGCAGAACAAATCCAAACAGGAAAATCGCTTTCTTAGGAGACTTGCCGTCTTTCTCCAAAATGGTACATGAAAACGTCGAGGGACTAAGACCCAGCTGTCCCCATACACCCAACAATGGAGGCAGCTGAAGATAAAGAAATCTATTAAAATCTGCTTTCTGTTATTAAATCAGAATTTCACAAAATGTTTATTTAAAATCTAAATCAGCAAACATCAAACTTACAGTAGGAAACGACTTAAGATATATAAATAAAATCAAACATCCAAGCAAAATTATTAGACTCTAGTTAGGACTATTACAGGTGAAAATGTGACCTAAAATGTATTTTTCGTTAATATGGTTTATATATACAGTGCGGTCGTAAAATGTCCTCCCCCCTCTACTAACTTGATATATTTTCACAAAATTTTGTGTGCTTTAATGGGAGGCTAGATACTACTTTCTAGTACATATTTAAATTTTATAACTTTCAAAATGGCGGCTAAGCGCCATCTTGAAATATTTTTTTAAATGGCAATGTGGGTCGAGTGACACCTCATTTGAAAGGTTTCTTTGAGTAGAGTATAATTCTAAATTTTGGGAAAATTTTATAGATTCATAAACAAATGACAGACTTCCAAATGATCTGTTTCTGATATTAAGCAAAACGCTAAAAATATGTAGGAGGCGAAACAAAAGAAGTAAAACAATTGAAATAATTAGTCTTTTTGTTCTGTTACTTTAATTCAGTTATTGTGTTTGCTCACGTTTAAATATTAAGTGTTAAAACCGGTGATACTAACAATAATTATGGCGAATGTTCGAACTTTGCAGGAAAAAACTGAAGCAGTTTTCCCGACCGTCCTATTTCGAGGACGTATTTAAGACAATTTCTGCAAAAATTTATTAACACTGAAAGTTCGTAAAACAGGAAAAACCCTGGACGACCCGCAATTTCAGAAGACAAACAAATTCAGATAGTCGGTGAAATGGTAGTACATTCTCAGCAATCAACTTCACAAGTAGCTGCGATATGTGATGTATCGGCGACCACTGTCAAAAAGTTTTTAAAACGGCATAAGTTCCATCCATACAAAATGCAGATTTTACACTAGTAGATTGAAGATGATCCGGATTTACGCATTGAATTTTGTGGGGTCATGACCCAAAACATTGCAAGAAACCCATTCTATTTTCGCAATATCTGTTTTAGTGACAAATGCACATTTTTTAAATGGGTTTGTTAACAGATCAAATGTTGCGATGAAAATCCCCATGTTTTCCTGGAAGATCACACCCAATTTCAGCAAAACTTGAATGTGTGGATAGGAATACTTGGCGACCATATCGTAGGTCCCTTATTTATCGACGGAAACGTTACTGGGGAATTGTACTTGAACATGCTGGAAAACCGCATCCATCCGTTAATAGTTGAGATTGCTGAAAATAATCCGAACGAATTTGACATGGATATCATATTCCAGCAAGATGGAGCTCCTCCGTATTTTAGCAGACAAGTTTGTAATTATGTCGATGCAACGTATCCTCGACGATGGATTGGTCGTCGTGGTCCAACAGAATGGCCTCCGCGATCCCCTGACCTGACTCTGGTGGACTTTATTGTGGGGGTATCTTAAATCGAAAGTTTTCCAAACAGAACCCGATTCACTTTTGGACTACGACGTAAAATAACAGAGGCTTGTGTAAATATCGGAGTTGAAACTTTCCAGAAAGTACGGGAAGAGACATTAAATAGGTTTTTCTATTGCCAAGAAGTTCAAGGAATACACTTTGAACATTTATTAAAATAGTATTACTATTCAGTTTTTGTTGTGTTTTAGAATATTCTTCTTCTTCTTCATTCTTTAATAGTGAACATTTCGAAAGTATACCTTGTTTCTTTAATTCTTAGTTTTTTTCATAAACTTGTTATTTTCAATCATCTGTCTTTTTTTTCCTGGATGAATATTTTTTTATGAAACTCAAGGATCAGACGCAGACGCAGAATTAAGATACCTTTCGAATGAGGTGTTACTCGACCCCCATTACCATTTAAAAAATAGTTTAAGATGGCGCCTAGTCGTCATTTTGAAAGTTATAAAATTTAAATATGTACTAAAAAGTAGTATTTAGCCTTCCAATAAAGTTAGTAGGGGGAGGACATTTTACGACCGCACTGTATATATATATATATATATATATATATA